>JANHGB010005079.1:0-34222 GCA_026283785.1 Coracopsis vasa
GACATGGTTTAGTGGGAGGTGTCCCTGCCCATGGCAGGGGGGTTGGAACTGGATGATCTTAAGGTCCTTTCCAACCCAACCTATTCTATGATTCTATTTTAGGAGACTGTTCTTCAAAAGGTAGTGGCAAACTTGTAACTCCAGGTTGATAGTAAAAGGACGCACTAGTGGTTAGTCAAAAAAAGAGGAATGTAATTTATGCATGGATAAAGCAAAATCACTTAATGGGTTTTCCAGCGCACCTCACAGAATTGTTAGAAGCCTTACTGAACCATGGGAAAAGAACAAGAATCAGCTGTACCACTCTAAAGCTTGCATGGCAAAAATATGTAAATGCTTATTTTCAGTTGGTCTAAAACTGGTTTCATCTTGTCACCTGATCAGATGTTGCTTTTTGCACTTTCGGTCCATGTGAAACATTTAACATGGCATCCATACACGTGTACTGCCTTGCTTCAAAAAGGTTTAAAAAAAACCCAACCCCAACCAATTTAGATCAAACATCACTATTTTAGGATTGAAAATTTTAACAGCACATCTATTGAAGCAAATGAGGGAGAGAATAGCAACAAAGAATACCAAAGCAGTAAAAAAGCCCCCTGAGATTTATTTCCTTTAATGGATGCAAAGAAAACACAAACTGATCATATTATGCTGAACATTTCACAGTTATAATAGCAAGTACTCAGTGTACTTCATTTGACACCTATTGTGTGACACCCTATTAACTTCTGCTGGGCTGTGAATTTGCAGCTTCTATGGGAAGCTGTAGCTTTGAGCCACCAGAAACACAGACTTGGGGAACTTCCTAATGTCTTAGGAACAGATTTTTCCATCTGGCTTATTTCTGCTTGGCAATGACCATTCAGAATAAAGCACCTGGGATAGCCCACACTACTCCCTGATCCCAGATCAGCATCTATTTAGAAGTGAATCTCAAGAAAAAGGGAGTGACTATGGTCAACAGCAAAATCCAACTCCCCAGATGTGTATGCAAACCCGACAGGAATATCAAAAAGCAAATATGGCTTATATCAATTTTGCACTGAGAAAACACTAGTAAGGAAAAAAGTTGCAAACACTGACATTTTCCATCCCTATGATGTGTGCTCTGACATATGCTACTTCCACCCCCATATAGTGATTATAACAGTACACACCAAATGTGTGAGGTCAAGCAATATGTTGGAATGGAAATTCTTGAGTCAATATACCTGCGATTTTACTTGTAATGAGAAACATTTATTCTTCATTCTGATGTCACAGTTATGTCATTACACCAGGAACAAATCCTCAATAATTGTCTTTGATCCTTTTCAAATGCACCTGAAGCAAAACTTACAATTGCAGTAGTTTCTATGTACTAAACACTGCAAGAATCGCAATGATTTGGGCTCATATTTTGTCAGCAAGGGCAAATTTCCTTTAAAGGAAGAGCTAATTACTCTGGTTTAGAACTCCAAACTCCCTCAAGGTTGCATTGTAATGAGATTCAAAAGACTCGCCAAAACACAGTTGAAAGCACATTTGGCATTTTTAAATATGCATTCAAATAAACTTGATAAATCTGTTGATATGCTGTTATCTATCACTCTATATGATACCCTGACATGCTACTCTTTACATAAGATCTGCCATCAAATATGCTGCACCTTTAACAGAAAAATGTAAGCTTTCATCAGGGACTAACAATATAGGAATATGGGGAAGAAAATAAGACAGCAAATGAAAAGTCAAATGAAAATGCAAAAAAAGGCAAGAAGTAATGACTTCCATCTTGCGTGGATTGAAACATTACACGTCGTGCAGTCGGAGCAGCATGACAATTAAAAGCTAGGTTTAAAAGAGGGGAAAAAAACCCAAACCAACCGTCATTCTTAGAGAAGCATTGAGGCTATCTTGATTGTACAAATATGTACTTCTATGCTGAAAGCTGTCTTTGTGGCAATGGCATCTTTATATTCAGCAGGATTGCATAGGCATTCATATCACACAGAGTGTTTTACTGGATTTTGTTCTCATTAACTCTGTGCAAACAACTGAACTAAGAGTGAAGATGCTGAATCCTATTCTTTCTTGAGCATTGTTTACCAGATCCCTCACTAACTCCCAATCAGTTCTACCTCTGCAATTTTATTGAAGGCAATGACTTTCCACAGGTATTGCCATCTACCATAATTAGAAAGCAGTTTCAGTTCAGTGAGACTTTATTGGCTTGACAAGCCATACAGGGCTTAGAAGTGTGTAAGAAAAAAGAGAACATTGACAGCTCAGTCAAAAATCAAGTAACATCCATCTCGGAGAAAGTGACTTTTTGAGTCCGAGTTTCAGTAACCTGTGCTGTCTGTCAGCATCTGCAGAGCATGAGAACTGGACAACCTCCCTTAGTATGTTTGTGAGCACTTAGTGTGCTTCATGTGCGTGCTTCATCTTTGAGGTCCCATTCACAAGAGCTGCAATATGAGTTCTGGTTTCATATTTCTTAAGTACGTTTATTTCACGTCTTGTTTTTTTTTGTAAGCAACAGTGTGCATTCTATTCTCTGTCACTTTTATGTTGCTTTGTAATAACCCTTATGAGTAGTGATAACACACAAAATTGTTGTTTTCTGTCTCTTCATATTTTGGTTAGCAAAGCAGATCATCTCAGCAACCTGCCTGAATGTTTGCTGTTGCACTCCAGTACTCCTCTAATGTCAATGACAAGCCTAGAGCTCTTGAAAGGAAAATTAACATCTCAGCTAAGCTGTCTTGAGTGTTCTAAGAGCAGTCTGCTTTTCAATAACAGGTATCTCTTTCCTATGAATGAAAACTATGGATGGGCACATGCAAAAGCTACCATGCTGTGTAAAATACAGTCCTTCAACTATCAGTCAGTCAGGCTTTGAGGAAAATGACTGCACCTGCCTAAACAAAAGTCTTCGCTCTCCAAGTCTCTAAAACCTGTTTTTCAATCTCCATTTTACACAAGGATTTTAGGAAATATTTTTTAAAGTTAGTAAAGTTATAATCCACCACTTTTGCCTGCCTTATTCGCTATATTAATGAGTATGCTGAGTAACTGTTATGCTTCATAGGCCTGTGATACATCCACTCACATACTAAGAACTTTAAGTACTCAAATGCTTCAATAACCAGATATGTTCAGAGTTGCTTCATTCATATTAAGTAGCCACAAGCATGTATCCCTCATCAGCCTCAGTTCTAACTGAAGTCCTGCCTTAACTATTTAAGTTGTCCCACGTATTGTCATTTCTGGCCGATTTAGGTCCTTCAAGGAACATGGATTTTACCCAGCAATTCCATGATGAGACTTGGCAACTGTATCAGTTGAGTCAGGCTGTCACTTAAACCCTCATATTGACATATGCCCCCCTCTACCAACCTTCCATATGAAATAAATCTAGATTAAGTAATTTGAGGCACATGTTTCTTAGCTCATTGAATCAACCACTTGAAAATATCTCTACATCATAATTAACATCCTATAATACCATAGACTGATATTTTTTCAGTTCCACCATTGTTGTCCCTGTGAAGTGTTTGCCTTCTGAGAAATCCCATAGATAGTTGCCTTCTAAATCCTTTAAGTAACCCAGCCTCTCTTTCTCATAGGTACTTCTGACCTTGCAATCAAATGCTAGGACAATTACCTCCTTTCTCCCAGTTCATTCAGCTGCCTCGGATGAGGTTCCTTTGTAAATTTACTCCTACAGGCTAATTGCTTCAAAAGGTCTCTCTGCCCCCATACTTTCTTCTGTCTAAATTAATCTGCTATCAGTGTTTTCACCTTTGCCACCACCTTTACAGCTTCTTTTTTGTTTTGTTTTTTTTTTTCCCCAGCTGCAATAGCCCAGACATTAACTTTACCTAAAGCCCTTTCACAAGGTAGATGTTACTACTGTCACCTGCATTTATTACATTCATTTGCATTCCGTTAAAAATACTTCAATACATATGCATTTAAACCCTGGACACTTGCTTTTGAGAAAGCAAGCTATGTCCGTACCACAGACATTACAGTTCTGCATCAAAATATAGTCAAAGATGCCTTCACTAAGTTTCAGAGAGCTCTGAATTTCCTAGAGTCGTATTCAGATGCATTAAATCATTGTAATACTACAGCCTTTGTCAATGGAGGCAGGGTAAACTGACTTTCAGCAGGGAAAACTTTATTTTTAGAGCTAAGTAGAGCTAGAACAGTTTCTGGTTCAGTGCTCATGAATTCAAATGCAGGTTCCAATAGTTACCTCTCTAAAGCCCTGGAAAAGTAATTTTACCTGTTTTATTTCTTTATGAGGCTGTTACTGCATTTTTGTACTGAAAGAATTAGGTGTTTTAAAACATACACCATGATTTTCTAGAATTAAGGCATTTGCATGGTAAAGGTAACCTCTTTCACCTCTTTCTTCTTCTCCCCCCTCCCCCAAATCCCCAAGCCCCATAGGCCATCAAAATGCAGGAGAAAAGGGAATGGGTATACGGGGAAAGATTTAAAAGTCTGTCAAAACACAAGTCAAGGAGGAAATAGTTGAGCAGAGAAGTTACCCTTACAGTAAAAAAGAACCCACAAAAATCACACTCATGTATAATTCAAGAAAAAAAAAGACTCCCTTTCCATAGGGAATGTATTCATGAACATCTTTAAAAGTCAGAGTTATGGGCTACAAGTGCATCTCTGCAGAGATAATAATCAGGGGAAAAAGACCCCAAACCTCAATAATAACATAAACTGAAGAAAACAAAGCTAGATATTCTCACCTCCTTCCTCTCGCAAGGTTCCTGACTCAGTTAGCTGCCAACCCACGCCCAGAGCTGTGGGACCCTCCTGCAGCCCAAGCATCAGATAAAATCCAGGTGCTCTGACAGAACCAGACTCTGTTACACCCCTTCCCACCTTTCCCTTTCAGCTGCTGCCAGTTATCTCCTCACAAGCAGGGGAGGAATGGAAAGTATCAGCTCAATTTGCCCATTAGAGACATAAAGGGTTTATCAAGTCCTCTGTAAACAACTATTTTCTTGCCATTATTTTTTAGAACATGTTAAAAGTTTCTTCTAAATTAAATGGTGCAGAGGTTTTAACAAGAAGAAAAGTCATACTTGGTCAAATGTGTGAAAGAAATGAACAAAGCACTATTGTTTCTTTCATGAACAGACAGAAAGTTGATGCTGTTCCTCTAGGTCTTAACATTTTTTTTTTTATTTAATTCCTTTAAAGTGGAGCTGAGATGCAAGAATGGCAAAAAAAATATGTAATAGAAGGAACAGAGAAATTCTTCCCACAAATAGCTGATCATTTCCTACTATCTTCCCACTTAAGAACCTGAACATGGTTTATAAATAGATTTTATGCCCTCAAAATACTGTTTCCTTCTTATAATTTTCTCCTTATAAAAGTCAATTACTTCTCTGAAGTAAAATATGCTTAGGTACACCAGATAATTGTGAAAACACTGAGTAAACATAGTAAAATGCTCAGCTAGACTTTGCTGTTGAAATTTAGAAAGAAGGTATTACTGGCAACCTGAAACCCCTTAGATTTATATTTTGAAGTCACACATCTCAGAGAAATTCAGACCTAGGATTTTAAATTTTGATCCCTCATTAAGTTTCCTGTGCAATGAAAGATGGCCTGCTATGCACTGATGCTGGAAATAATTATGCACATGCTAAAGTTAACATGCTGTGAGTAATCATTGCAATGACCCGTACTGCACATAAAATAAAGTGGGCATGTATACCCTAGCTAGTTCTAGGCCATAGTTTATTTTATCACCTGATTTCTTTTTAACTCACTTTGTTTGGACTAGTAATGAAGAACAATAAGACATACCTTTGAGAAACTTAGAGAAATTGGTGACAAGAACAAATAGTGTGAGTTATAGGTTTTGGCCTGCCTTTTTCTACAGTGTATGAGCAAATACTAATTACTAATGTCTTTTCATTTCTAAGAAGTGCCTCTGGCCATCTATTCACCAAGAGAATTCTCCAGGCAAAGTCCCTTGTGTTTCAGCAGAAATGCACCAAATTCTTTCAGTCTCCAAGTACACTCCTTGTGTGAAACTCACTGCACACTTACAGCCTAAGAGGAACCTTTGGAACTGAAATGCTTCTGTCTTTCCTTGTAACTTCACCAGAAAAAGACTTCAAGTTTGGAGTGAAGACCTGAAGGCTTGGCATGGATCCCGAGATAGATGGCAGAGAAGAGACCAGCTTGCAGCTTTCTGGGTTTGTGAGTACTTGAAAGCTCTGATCCTGCAGAAGGCTGAGCCATTACAGTAAGGTATATGATGCTCTGTAGCACAAACACTTTAAGAGGCAGAACTTATGTGCCAGGAATGCAAATTAAAATACATATTCTGTCCAGCAGCTCTTAGGTAACATGAAATAGCATTATAAAGAAGAAATAAGTGGCAAAGTAAAAAAAGAGAAAGCAAAAATTTCCAGAAGCTTTTGGAAAGAAGAAATAAACAATATTGCTCCTTGCTGGAAAGACATGAGATAACAAAGGACAAAAAGGAAGGGAAGAGAAGCAGGGCAAGTGGGCTACAAACTTTGCTTTCCAGTTCTGCAAAGCACTGAAGTGTGTCCCTTTTGGCTTTTGTATCTTTATTTGAAAGGCGTGTAACAGAGACAACATACTTCCCTGCTATGAACCTCCCTCTAGAGATGCCTTCATGTCGTCATTAGCAACATATAGTGCCTAGAAAGTCTGGCCTTCCCATCTCAGGATTCTGACCTTCCTTTCTTTTTCATTTCCAAAAGGCAAGTCGCTCCCTGAAGGAAATAAGTAGCAAATGGTACTTTTCTGTCCTTTCCTTACGGGTTCCTTTGTCATCCAAACGCTTGGAAACATCTCCTACTGGTGGCAGCACTTAAGCATGGTCTAATTTTATGTATGAATTTCAGCTTGTTCTTATTCAACACAGCATTCAAGCATATGTGGAAACTTCAGCTTGTGGGTAAGTTCTCCTGAAGTCAATGGGTTGCAAACACATCTTTTATGTCAAGCAAGTGTCTTGCTGGACTGCATTTACTTCAGCATGATCTCCTTAATGCCTGGAGTTGGCATAAGTAGCAAGATTCAGTTCTGAGCAGCTGATACTCTGCTATGTTGAACAGGGAATTACGTATATATGCATGTGCATACACATTTATGTAATTTTTTTTGATGTATATACATCCCACACACGTTGCTTCTGACAAGATATGAGCAGAGTACCTCTTCTTCCAAATATTTTATATTAAAATATCATTGGACTAAATCGAAGGAACAAATTACTGCCACAAAAACACTTCAAAGGCTAGCCTAATTCACCAGGTTTGTTCCAAAGACTTTGGCCTCATGCCTAATGCTTTGGTTTACATGATCACTGATGAAATGTATACTTTCTCTACTGTCCATACCTTCTCAAGCAAGGAATTGTGTTCCTTCAAGTAGCTTCATCTAGACTTTGCTCTCCTGTTACGGGCAGGAGCCCACTATCTCAGACTTGGCTGGCAGCCTGGCCGCCTGCCTGCTGCTGCCTGGGAGCCGTTGGGCAGCCTGTGCTTGGCAGCTGCCTATGCCGCCTGCCAAAGCCTGCGAGGGAACTGTGTGCCACTGGCCACCTGGCACAGGAATCCCAGCCGCTTGTCACCCATTGCCTGAGCCCGGTGACCCACCGTGCGTCAGAGAGATGCTGTAAAATCTGGTTTCTTCCCTCCCCTTTGTTTTCACCCTCCATGCAAGGTTAGAGTGGAATGATCCTCAGGTGTCCACATACCTCTTTGCCCAGTCTTTCTCCTAGACTCCCGTTTCAGGGATATGACAATGTCTTTTGCTGCTCACCTTTGCTGAGAAGGATGAAACCCCCCCTCCCACCACTGCTGCATTCCCCTTCAGCTTTCTTGCCCGAGAAATGCTACGTATCCCAGGTGTTAACCCATTCCTTCACACGTATCATTTATGGACTGCTTTGGGCACTTTTGAGCATGAATGGAGGGAATTTGACCAAGCTGCCAAACAGAGGGCAGTCACTGCTATGGCTCAGTGACACCCTTCAAAGCTTCAGCTTTGGCCATCTTGCCAGATGTTGCAGAAATATCCAAGCATCTTGTAGAATACTGACAAAGTAATTTTAAAGAGGTTTAAGTCTGTCTTCCATGACTACTCATGGCATTAATATTATTTATAAGCTGAACTTGTAATTAATGTCAAGAGTCTGAATTTTGAAATTCTTGGGATGATCTCCTGTTTCCTAGTCAGTACAGGAAAGTGCTACTGTAATAACAATAACAATTCCTCCTTTCTAAAAAGAAGATGTTTCTAACTCTAGATGCCCTGGCATCCCCATTCACCACTTACCTGGTGTGTTGATGCCCCCTGGGAGACAAGCATTTCTTGCAGTTCCCACAATATGAGCTGCCTCATCTGACGTCTGCCAACTTGCCACTTGTGCCTCATCCCTGAGACCCTGCACTGGAAGAAGGATTTGCACTTGGCTGTTAACATCGCTTCTCACACTTTTAACCTGAAGTAAATGCTTAATGATATATGAAAGGAATGCAAGAGTAACTGCAGGTTAATGCAGAATTAATTTGTCTGAAGAGGATCAGAGATGTCAGCTCAACTATGAGGTTAGCCACAAAAAAGACTGTTTCAAAATAAATAATTTAAGGCAGAATAAATAGGAGAAGGAGGAAATCAGGTAAGAAAGAAATAATGGGGAGGCATATTTGTCTGGAGTAGTCTTTTCCCTGTTTTGTTGATTTCTTATGCTCTTGTGTTCTAAGCCAAGATCAATTGGGATTAATCGGTTGTGTAGAAACCATTGTGAACTCATTGCAGGCTTTTAGAGTTTAAATTTGTTTATTGAGCACAATTTGGTTAGCATCAGGTGCTGAAGTTACAGACACCAACACTAGCATAGAAATTACTTTATTTAGCTCCCAGTTGTAAGTTTCTATAGCAACTGGGTGCTATAACAGGAAGCTGAGTTTCTGGCACATGAATGCTTCTGCTGCTGCTAGAGATTGTTAATACTCTATTTTTTGAGCACTCAGCTGTTCCTTAAGTCTTTCTAAGCCCCAATCCCACTTTTTCTTTTCCCAAGATCTTTCTTCAGTATAAATCTGCTCGCTTAGTCATACTTGAAAGTATATCTTTTGCTCTTAACCTCCCTTTCTTGGCTGTAACATAAAGTATCTGTTTCAGTCAAGGTTTGGTTTCCCTGGAACCACTTGCAGGGTGCCCTGTGCTTCATTCTCATACTGTGCAAAGTGGCAGAGATGAAGGGAGACGACCAGGCTGCTGAAGTTGTCAGGAGTGTCCGGAATAAGATGCCTCTCATGGACCTACTATTCCTTGTGATTTAAACCTGGGGCTGATTTTATGGATACTACTCATGTCCCAGATTCAGAAAAGAATCATACCCCAACCTGAAATAAGCTCCTGTGCTTTTTGCTAAGGTCAAGAATAAAGCTGTGGCACTCACTTGCAAACATTACAGACCTCATTGCCGTTCGTACAGTTATTGGAAACTCATTGCTGAATTCCAACAGTCAAACTCCTCAATGCATTTCAATCTTATCCCTACATTACTGAGCTCTGTTTAAAGGCTGCAGGGGTACTCTATAAAGAGAACTGTATTATTGCAGAGTGAACAGATGTCTCTTTTACCTGTAAGACTTCCTTATTTATATATATATTTCACAACTGTGAATCAATAGTTTTTCTTTGCAACTAGATTTATTTGGGGTGGGGGGGCACATTCAAATGCTTGTATGAGGGTGCTAAAAGAAGCAATGTAAACAATTGTTAGGACAACAGAACACACATAATAAGTGTTTGAGAGGCTTAGCAGTTAGCGGGCATTTTGAGATTCCTTTTTTGGTGTGTGGGTTGGTTTTAGAGGTTTTGTGTTCTTTTTTTTACTTACTTTGCATGTTGTCATTAATGGGCAAAACAACAATAGTTTGAATCATTAGATGTTTAATCTCTCCAGTATGGTTTCTAACTTATCTGGTTCAATTCCTTCTATACCAAAGAGAAATGTGTTATTCTACTCAAAATCCTCTGGGGAAGTTCCTTTAGCTGTCCTGGAACCCTCTGTCCCATGAGAAAGAGTACTGGCTATCTCAAAGCCACAGAAAACAAATCCTGATATCAATGAAATGCAAATTTATACTTGGCGACTCAGGCAGAGCACAGAACATATGTTTTGAATAACAATAGCTTCAAGTATCCCTAGGTAGGCTGACCACTGCAACTAGAATTAATTCTTGTGATTCTTCACACATGAAAGGAGAAGCTGTTGCAGGGCCTCACTTTAAGCACTTTATAGCTGAGACAGCAGCTCCAAAAGGACTGAGAATAGTGAACACCACAAGATTATCTGGCTCTGCACTGTAAAAAGGCTGTAAGATCACTGAGGTTTGTGTGGGCTTCTGCTGGGGTTGGTTTGCTTGGTTTGGTTTTCCTTTTTTCTTTCTATTTTTTTTTTTTTAATTTTTCTTTGTTTGGTTTGGTTTTCCTTTTTTCTTTCTATTTTTATTTTTTTTTTTTTTTAATTTTTCTTTGTTTGGTTTTGGGTTTTTTGGGTGTTTTTGCTGCAGAAAAAACTTCTGGGAGAAAATATATTGAACCAACAGTTATCAGGTCGAACCCAGTCTGTGTTAAGAAAGTCTAGATGGCTTGGATATTGCCTATTTGCTTCTGTTGTTATCTTTCCAATACTATTCAGTCTGAGTGCCTCTTATCACTTCTAATAGGGGTTTCTGCTTTTCCATCTGACCTTAATAAAATGGGATCATCCTTGCTCAGGTTTCTAGGACTGCTATTTTAAGTGTTGGCAGTTTGAGAATATCTATCTGTAGAAGTCTTTTTCTCCCCCCAAGTCCCCCCCCCCCCCTTTCCTTTTTACCTGCTCTTGGGGTAGTTTTCCTGTACTAGAATATTGAGCTGGGGCAATGTGTGGGGTACCACAGTCTGTCAGGGTTGTCCCATCTATCCAGACACATTCCCTCTCCAATAGCTGCAGTCATCTCACCTCTTTCATGGCAGATCTCTTCCAGACAATTTACAACTTGTTCTCTAAATTGTTAACACTGAAATCCTGAGTTGCTGGGAGAGCCTACTTTGGAAAAGGGAATCAGAGCCCCAGAGCAAACTGTGTTTCCCCACAGTGCTGAAGGCAACAGGAGTCTTTGGGAGACCAGTGGGAAGATTGAGATGCTGGAATCTGTTGCCTTAAATTATTCTTCTGCTCACCAGTGAGTCATCCAGCATCACAAGCAAGCTCAGCAGGACCTTCTGCTGCTACTGCTCCTTATGCCCAGAGCACAAACCCAGCAAAGGATATGTTGCCACCATCTTTTTGCAAAACACATCTCTCTGCAGCACAAAATACTCGTTTCTTCTGTTTCACCATCCCAGGTTTCTGGCTTCTCTCTTAGCAAGCTTAGAAGAGGTTTCTCAAACTGGAAGCTGCAAAGGTCGTCTCTTTCTCTGTTTGTTTCTTGTTTGGACACAGGAATCATGCTTTAGAATAGAGACGCGAGGCAGCCTTCCAGAGCATGAAAATCCAGTAACTTAACACATTGTCTCCAGCCTGCAACAGCTGATCTAGAAAGAATAACAGAAAAAAGGGGTGAAGGGAGGGAAGTAGGGAACATGAACTAAACAAGGAGGAACATATGCGCCATACAGATGTGACTGATTGGACTTTTCAGTATGCTTTGTTTTTTTCTTTTTAAACAAAGATAGTAGTGTGTGAAGTATATTTCAAAGGTTTTCAGGTTGATATAACATTGGTATATTTTAAAAGAATAGAACAGGCTCTTCTTTTTAGAAGACTGGTCAGGAAGGAAAGAAATGGTAATTGCATCACTTCTGCATTCTTATAGACCTACATCATTTTCATTCATTAATCTGCAATGATTATTTTTTGCTTAGTTCAGGTCATACTTCAGGTATGAAACACATGACTTGCCACAAACCATACATTATATAGAAAAGAATTAATTCAGTTTCCTAGAGATGTTAATTCCTCCAGATGAGTCCGCTAAGAAAACACTTCGGTAATAGATCATAGATTAAATGTATGTATTTTATGATAGTTTCTAAGTGAAATCATCAGTGAAATACTATGAGGTAAAGAGTTCACCACTACATCTGAAAACAGCTTCCACTTAGTGTTTTCAGTTATAACTAATCTTGCACTTAACATACTTCTAATGGAAGAAACTAGCTCTAAAACAGGCAGAGAAGAAAAGAAAAAAAGGAAAAAGAGAAACAGCAGCACGTGATCTCAGGATCTGAATAGAAAACTTCTTTTATCTCTGGGGCTCTGCATTTGCTCTCCCTTCTTCCCCATATGCAGACCCCTTTTCTCTCTCTGCATAGTCACCACTATTAGTTACCAGCTAAGAAGCAGACTCCAGCAATCTGGCTCCCTCACTGCCTGCTAAAGGTGTTGTCTCACCATATATTTAAAGGAATCAGTGCAGTTGTCACATCACAGAGGGACAGTTCTGCTGTCCATCCTCCTTTTCTCCGGCAATGCGCTCCCACGTATGTTTTTGTGCCAGCACCCAACATGGCTATAGTTGCATCAGAAACTAGATCACTGTATTAATCCATCTGAAAATATTTCACTGGAAATTTTGTAGCTGGGTTAGTTTTAAGCTAGGCCATGGCTTTATGACCAGCAGTGCTTGTGGCTTAAGTGACGAATCAACATAATGGTTGAAGGTGAAGACCCTGCTCACAAAGGCACTGTGAACTTACAGTCATGTAACTGTTCCCAGTGATGTTTGATCAACGCAACTGAACAACCTATGTGGTTAAACATAAGTTCTTATTTGGTGGCTTTTAGATATTTAATGTCTGTTTGCATCAACATTATTTAGTTATAACGAGGCTGTATCTTAGAAGCAGCTTACTGTGTGGCTCTGCTTAGAGTAGACAATATCTTCACTTTATTGTCATATTTTGCATGCAAAAGTGTGATGGATCTTGTTGGTATCACGCTTACATAAGGGAAAAACCTACCGATTTTTAATATTTAAAATAATAATTTCATTTTAAAATGTTTACGAGGATGACAAACTCACACTGAAGTGCATTTCATATGAAAGACGAAGTCACATTTTTTCATGAGAGCCAGAATCTAGATTTTACACCTAAAAACTTTATGCAAAGGATTTAACTATCAGAATGCTACTTGGTGGGAATATGCCATTCACCCACAAATCTCAAAACTATAAGGATGTAAAAATGATCATAAAAATTTTGTAACAGAGAAGTTGAGGCATAGGGAGGTTTTACCACACATTTTTAAATGAGCACACATTGTATTTAAAAGTAATATTAAAAGATGTAATTGTCACCTCACTAAAATTAAAACTAAACCAGCCTCGTATGTCATCATTTTAGAAAATGCTGAGTGCAGAGATTATCTTATTAATGTGTGTTAAGTTTTGGAGTCAAGGTTAGTAGGCTGAAGTGAGCACACATCATTAAAAAACCACAACCAACTCTTTTCTAGCCAGTTTATATTTTAAACCGTATTTTTTGATTAAAAAACCCGAACACCTCAGCTGATTCTAGATCATGAGCACATAAATTTTGAAGTGGTAAATATATAAAATAAAGGTTAAAAAATGGTTATAGGAAGATAGAAACCAGAAATAAAACCTGGATGTAAGAATCGCAGTTCCACATTAAATTTCAATTCAATTGGAAAATAGTGAAGATGAAGGGTATCATTAACAGAATTAGAGTAGAAAAGGACATTTCACTGAAAAATACTCATTTCTTAAAGGCAGTGAAAGAGAATGTGTGATATTTGTTGTAGACAGTTTCTGAATAGTCTCTACTTCCAGGCTCCTGCAGAACTCGTGAATTTATCAAGCGGTGACAAATGCACAAATGATTACTTTTAAGTAGTAAAGGTTAAATTACTTGTCTCAATGAGTTTAGACAAAGTCCAAAAGAATCAAAGTCTGCTGACACTCATTGTGTCCTGCTCTAAGCATTATGCAATGCTACTTGTAATTAAATTGACATGAGCATGACACTTTCAGTGCACTTTTTTAGTCTTTTCTATACAGTGGAATTACTGACAGCTAAAATATTACGGAATTGGCCAATTTAGGCAAATCTTGTACTGAAGGTGTTGACCTTTTGAAAATGGATTCCTTCTGCACATTGGGTTTTTACTTCCCCTATCTTATTTCCCCTTTAGCAATTATTCATCTTTTATGGCTTCCTCCAGCTAAAAGCCTCAGCAACAGGAACATTTATTCAGAATCAGAATGGAAGATCTGGTACTTTTCTGTACATTAAAAAAGAAGAAAGTTCAATTTTCCTTCTGAAAAGCACAAGAAAGACCATTACGTGAGATGTAAAGACAGAGAGAAAAAGGGGCTGAATTCCCAAAATATTTGATGGCAGAAGTAATAATAGCAATGAATGAGGCCACATAAATGATTCATGAGACTCATTTTTTTCCTATTGTTACTAAAAAGAGGCTCATTATTACTTAGAAAAAATGCTTTGTTGGTGATGTGAAAAGAAATCAGTATTTGCTATCAATTACTTTCATTAACACTGGGCCTTTGTACACAGTTTTAGAAATACATTTTATAACAATATAATTTTGTAATTTCATCCCTACTGTGCTTTGAGCCTTCTGAGGCCCACAAATCTCTTTAATACCTCCACTCCTGCTGATAATAAAAAGTCTCGTGGGTGTAGTAACAGCTAAAAATACAATAGTAAATGATTCGTATATTACCATTTCAGAGGTCACAATGGGTAACAAAGAGACCACAAGTGTGTAAAATAAACATCCTGCTCTAAAACAGAGGCAAGTTGTAGCTTCAGGATGATCACTTTGAAGATATGTGCCTCCTTTAAGGACATTTTCTTCTTTGGTTTGAATGCTGTTAGAAATGTCTGAACATATGTTCTGAGGCAATGAAATTTCAGTGGGATATTTTTTCCTTTTAAAGCCCAATCCTTAAAACACTGACTTGCAACATGAGACAGCAACAACAGTGAGTCAAACTAAGAGCACATATTTAGCAGAGAGACACAAGGAATAATTAGAGATAAACCTGGTCTTTTTGCTTTTGTAAACAATGTGCCATTAGAAACTGATGAAGACAATAAAGAAAGGGATTACCATGAATCCATCTGAGAGATTTCAATCGATACTTAAATAGTTTTGAAGAATTTAATATAAAACAGGGAGGCTTCTCAAATAAGCAATCAAAATAATCCATTAAAGATGTAATCACCATTACGCCTGGGTGTTCCTGTGCTTTAGAATATACTGTGTAAATACTGTTGAAATGGTACTTCAGGTATTTACCTTTTGTTTAAGTGGTTTTGTTTGTATTTTTTAGATTACCGTAGATTATCTTGCTTGATCCTCAAACTTCTAAATATAAAAAATAATTCCTAAACCTACTTAACAATATCTGAAAAAATATATAACATTCTTGATGAGGCTATAAATAAGTATAAATGACTATGAAGCAAATGAGGCCAACCTCACAGTATTGCAATACAGAGACTATGCATCTGTGTAAATCATGTCTAATTACTATTACAGTATAGAGATTTACTGTGAACAATTAGTATTAATTTACCATAAAAACAGGGCACTGAAAATTCAGAAATGGGAGCTGGTATAGGACCTGTTGTCTATTTTATCTTGCATTTGAGACATTCTAAGAAAAGGAGTATGTGGGTCTCGTGGGAAATTTTACACTGAGTATTGCTAGCTTTACAGCCACACCAGGGTTATAAACTTAAGTGACGAGGCTAGATATTTCTATATAAACAGCAGAACAGAATTGCAGACATTTGATGAAAGGAAGGGAAAGCAACATCAGAAGTTCTTGTGTCTTCCAGAGAATCCAGAAGGTTTAAGCAACTTGGTTTGGATTAATCATATGGAAGAAAACTATTACAGGCAGAGACTGGTGTAGGTAACACCACTCACATGTTTTGTGAAACATTTTGCACTCTGCCATAAACAATTTTGTAGCTCAACCACAAGGAATCTAGCACTAGTTTTATGGATCATCTGTAGGAAGGAGAAATATAAACCATACTGAAAATGAAGGAATTCTGCTGTTTTCATGTGGGGATTTTTTGTTTGTTTGATTGGTTAGGGTTCTTCTTCTTTCTATGAGGAGTGGGTTTTACCTGCTGTTTTTAGGCAGTGGATATACCAGGGAAGTAGAAAGAGAAGAAGACTGACAGAAACTGTATCTTGCTTTTAAAGTAATAAATAGCAGCAAAAATGTACACTATTAAAATGTTAAGTAAAATAGTAAGTAAGTTTCCCAGGAAGGGGTAAATGTGAATTGGACATACTGCATAACTTTCTACTTTGCACATCGATACTTAAACTGTGTAACTGTGACGCCAGCTAAGACCGCTAAGACCACCAGCTAAGAGGTACCTCCTTGCCATGGAAAAGTAGATTGCCAACAATCCCTATTTTCTGCTCGAACCTTTGCCCTTCATACCATAAGATTTTCTAGTCACTGTACTGTCCTGACTGCTCATTTTGTATGGAAATGATCTTTCTGAAGGTCTTCGGAGAGATTGAAATATGTTTATATTTGCCTAAATTGCTGGACCAGCACAAATACCTGCATCTCCTGCATAGGAATAAACCACTACAGTCACAAGAACTTCTTCAGACAGAAAAATTTCCTCTGGGAAGTGACACACTTCCAGTGGTTGTAGACAGCTAGTCCGTGATGCTAGCTGAGAGGTACTCATATTATGGCTATTGTTTACTTAGATTAACATTTATTTCAGCTCATTTAGTTTTGGGTGCTCTACAACTTCCAGGCTTTTACACAGCAATACCAGCATAAAGATGCTGCAGCGCTTTGTAGCACAGCCTTCCCATGCATGCTTTTGTTGTGTTTTTCTCCTTGTCACCTCTTTCTTTGCAGTTCCTCATAATCTCCCTCATTGCAGGAATATCCTGTGCCTCCATTTTTCTCCAAAAGAGTGTTCTGCCTGCACACCGTATGGGTGTGCTAAGTATGCTTTTATTACCCTGTTGTCTCACACAGTTTAATCCTAGAATTCTGTCTGCCTCTGTAGAGCCTGCATTTCTTCTTGCCTCCAATCCATGGTCCCTTTATATCTTGTCAGGACAGGGTTTCTTTGTATACTTTCATGTCCCTCTTGCGCTTTTTATTCCACTGTTGCTTTTTCATCAGTATATCACTCATATATTAATGATTAAGTATTTTAGTTGTCAGTTGTTAAGCTGTAGAAAAAGAATGCAGGACTGTGAGTTAGGATGTGGTGACTGACATTGCATCATCAATTACAGTTCTGTTGGCAGCTGGAGGAGCATTTAAAATTATGGGTCTACCAAATACTTTTGGTACTGCATATGCTGAAATTCTTCCGGATCGATAGATTGCCCTCCCTTGATGCCTTGACTCCTTGGGATACCTCAAATAGATATTTCAAGTGAATATCAACCAGATATGGAGAAACAACTTCCAGATGAACAAGAAGTCTCACAAACTTTGCCAATAATTAGAGGTGATGGAAAGATTATAAATAAAAAAATAGAAGGGATGATTATGGAAAGGAAAAGATTGTGCACACATCATCAATTTTACCTGACAATTTACATGTAGTCTGCCACTTTACACATACTTATAGACTGGAACCATACTTTTGCTATCATATACACTTATTGGTTTAGCAGGTAAGGGACTTTTCAGTTGTATGTGCCGAATGACACCAAGAGCAAACCCTATATGATTCTTTCAGGTATGAAGTTCTAGACTTCCTCAGAGCCAAGAAGTCTGATAAATGTTGGCTTCGTTTGGTGCCTTGGCACCAAAAGCTCAGCTCTGCATAACAGTAACTCAATGTACAACACAAAAACATGCTATAGTTGGCCTCTTAAATGTTCACTAGTGGCACTGAAATGTCACCTACAGGAAACGATTCCTGAGAATGTTTTCCCCTTGGAAACAGTAAAAAATATTTCATGTAAAAAATAGCAATATTCAGCAAGTCATGATTGCCAGGAGATGTGGTTCAGTCGCCTTGCCTTCTTGTTCTTTTCCTCTTAGACTGCCTTTGCCATGAAACACAGCAATGTTTCTATTTGATGAAGCAAGACTTTGAAAGGGAACCAGCATTGTGAGAACTGATATAGAGAGCAGGGGTAGGATAATTATATTTCAAGTCCTTGGAGTAACTAGGGTAACACTTGTAATTTAACCTTATGTTTCAGATAAAGATGTCAAAGAGTTTAAGCTTGGGGGAGGGGAAGGGGCAAAAATTTTTGTTTATATAGCATTGGAATGCAGCTTCATTGAAAGCAGCTGGTTTTTAGTGAACTAAAATCTGAGTCCTTTAGCTTGAAAAATATGAAGTTTATATTCCTAGATTCTGCCAGTGACTCAAATATCTCAAGCACTGATTCATCAAGCAATTAAGAATCTGACTCCCTTAATATAGCAAAGGGCATCTTTAATGGGATATATCCTCTGTGTAGAAACAGCTATTAGAAAATACTTGAATTTTCTATGTTAGACATAAAGGGTTGGATAACTGACTACTGTATTAAGACAGAAATACGTAACACAATTCCAAGAAATTACAATTACATTCATCCATGTCCTACTCCCATTCCCCACCCCCCAATTACTGGTAATTGCTAATGATTTTGCAGCTATAATTGAAAAGAATAAAGATAATGGACATGACTTAACATCCTTAGACATATTTTATGATGTTCCACATTAGTGTTCACTATCTGCAGAATTGAAATCGGAGAAGAATGAGAAGTTTTGATGCAGAGATTGAAAGCTGACAAAAAGGAATGAAAAGAAAGTAGAAAATGGAAGTGGTGAATTCAGTTACAGCTTTAGGTAACATACTGCACAGGTGTAAAAGATAAGTGGCAGGCATTAGCTTTTATTGTTCATTTAACAGAAGAAAGAAGCTGGAAATTGAAAGAAACAGCAATTGTGAGTAATGTAGTCAGCGTCAGAGACAGTTTGCTAACTCATGGTAGACAGAGCATTGTGTAACCAGACTGGTTTAAAGTTTATGGCTAAAAAAAAATGAAATATGGATTTGCAATAGAAGAAAAGACCAGAGACAGAATTAGCTAGTGTCAGAGAGGATTTCTTTGTAGTATTATTTAAAGCCATATGCATATATTTTCTGTCAAGCTGGAATATAAATTCAGCAAGTTTAATTCAACAATAGGAAAACAAAAGAAAGTGGTTTTTTTTAGCTTCTGTGATTGATTTTGTTACATTTTATTTTTTAAATAGGGGAAAGTGAATGTCTAGCAAATTGCTTAACACAACTAAAATGAACATCAGTTTGTGAGATCACATACCTGAAAAGCAATATCAAATGTAAAATCTTGCTTTAAACAAAGAAGCTACAAATGCAAGAGTTGTTCCCACTGCCAGTAAAACTGTATTAGTTTATCAGTTAAACCTAATAATCCATTCTTTCAGAAAAGCTGGGCAACAGACTCACTAAAATCTAGCCCCAGTTTCATATTCTGAAACGACCTGAGCACACATTAAGAAATAATTTAATGGTCAATTGTTTGTTCACAGTCTGATAACTGCTGTAATCATAAAGCTAAACAATAATAAAGTAATTTATTTTGAATAGTTCATAGCTGTTAAGTCAGGATCATAAATGATAGCAGCAGGACTAGCTACGAAATCAGTTAAAGAAAAACTCATATTATGCAAGATGATTACCTCCATAAAAATTTCAACAGATGCCAATAGAATTACTTGCAAAGTAAGTTATAAGTGGTGGGATATAGCCTTCCATAGAAACAACAACAGAAATGGAATTTTGCCTTTTTCCATGGAGAAAAATTATTAGAAACTTGTAACAAACAAAAAACCACCAGGTGCTTTTATTACTAGAGAACATCAAATAATAATAAAAAGCATAGTTCATATAACATAATGGTGCAATAAAATATGGTTATAATCATGACTACCAAAAGAGCAAATCAATTGGAATTTAGAAAATTTTACCAATGTTTGTTTAGATTTTAACACCTTCTCACCCCCAAAATACTGTGGGTTCATGGAAGACTGAGACAAACCCGCTCTTCCCAAGAAGAAAAATAAATACCAATCTCACAGAAAATCACCAAACAAGCAATTGCAGAATTTAAATGACATCTTTATAGTCATGGATTGTTACCAGACAACAATGATGATGATATGGAAACCAGCTCATATTTCCAATCAAAATTCAAGCCAACTTTCTCTTAAGATACTTCCTATTTCTTTTCTTTTTTTCCCTTGTTATCTTTCATAAATGGCTTTTGTGCTGAAGCAAGATGAGAGATGAGAAATGTATATGTCACACTTCTGAAAGTAGTGGGAATCTCCTGAGACAACCCTGCTCTCATGAGGTGCCTAGAAAGAGCAAGATGCTTTGTCTAAACTTTAATGGTTTAATTCGGTTAGCTAAAGAGTTAAGTCAAAGGTTCATTTACAGCTGTGAAGTGTTTTTACCAGCCTCCACTAAAAATATGCAAACTACTGCTTCCTAATAATACCACCATTTGTTCCTATATAAGCACAGCTATGGCGTGCTGTAAGAAATTACACGACACAAGTGGGAATTAATTCTGCAATTAAAGGTTTTGAGTTTTGAAAATGATTAAATAAACAGATTCAATCCACATTTTGCTTAATTGAAAACAATTAAAAACAGGAAAAAAATGAAGGCAAACACAATCTACAAAATTAAGAACTGATGGAACCAAGAACTTGTCTCCCAAAGGGGAGCAAGTGCATCAAGAAAATTGCTTAAAGAGGTGACTTGGAGACAGAAATAGATGAACTGGTAAACGAGAAGGTGGGATAAAAGCTATGCTGAAAGAAACTGGGAAAGCAAAATAAATAGAATTTGTTTACTATAAAAATATTAGATGCAATAACTTAGATCATCATGTTTTAGTTGCTTTTGTGTCTGGCAAGAATGTACAGAGTTCATTTTAATTAAGACAAATACAGTGAATAAATGGAGCATAAAGCCTGGGAGAAAGAAGTAGAAAACTGGAGGTGAAACAGCCACCCAGGAATGTTGGTCTAGATGGAATGCTGGGAGCAGATCCAGAGGTGAGCTACAGTACATGGGCAGTATCTGTAAGAAGTAATTGTACATCCGCCTTTAGGCAACTAGTTGATGCATAAGGGCACATAAAACCTTCAGGGCATCACAGAGTCAGAAAGGCTTATCACCATGCTAACCCTCTGCTTCCCTGCAGCTTTGGGCTGTTGCTGATATTCCAGAACCTCATCTGCTGAATGCCCAAATACATTGAGAAAGATTCAGATCTACGTAGCAATAATGGCTAAGTACTTAGAAGAAACAGAAGAACAAGAGAAAATGGCTACCTTCAATTGTCAGTCACACTTAACATTTATATTCATAAATGATAGAAATACTAATTTAGCTATATTTTTTTCTCAGTAGAGGCTTACAATCTGTTGAAACTGAAGATTGAGAAGCAGGATAGGAAAAGGACACATAACAGCCATCTTTCCACTGCTAAGAGCAGAGGGAAATATCCCCCTCAGAAATATCTGAGTCCAAGGAATGACACAGATTTATTCTTAGTCGTTACAATGCAAAGATTCTGCTCCTCTTTCCACTTACTGAACTTCATTCATAGTCATGGCTTAATCCTCTTTAAAAGTCTTAAAGATAGTAAGACTAAGAAAAGCCTTTCCAGTGGCTTGGTTGTAAATCTCAAGGACTCTATCTGTTCCACATCTTTTTTTTTTTTCCCAAAATCTTCTCTTTTGGCAAGTCTCTTAGCAGAAATCTGGCAACAGAGTTGACACCACTGAAACCTTGAAAAATGGCAACAGTTGCAAAAAATAAACACATTCCAAACATTGGCAAAGAAATTATTATGAAATTACTTATTGCTTTGAAAATTATAATAACAACAACAACTTTTAATGATCTTTTGCAACTAACAACACTAGGAAACCCCACCATGAATTCACTGCTTGTAACAAGGCTGAATTTAGTGGAAAGGTTCCTGTGGACATGACTGAGTGCCAGAGCAGTCTAATTCTCTGACGCTTTTTTAAGTGACCATGGTTTTGGAGAAAAAATAGTATTTCTTACCAGCAGAATAAAATTTCTCCATGCCACACATGTTTTACTTCAATAATATTACTAGAATTTCCTAGATCAAAACTCCTAGACTGTTCTATGAGATGGAATGCAGTGTTATTACACTCCAGATGTAGGCAGTATTAACAGCAGGATCTTATAATATGAATGCCAGATTGTATGGTGTGTATCTTAATGTAAAGTAAGGACCATTATATTGTAAAAGCTACAGCATTACCTTATATATTTATATCTATTATTTCATATTTCTCAAGGAAAGATACAGAAACAAGTATTGTGTATCCAAATCTCAATCAGAAAGGCAGACCTTATTTTATTCAGTGACTGAATGTTACCACACTACAAAACAAGGAATCTAAAAGACAAACTCTGAAAAGGCTTTACATTCCGTAGTCCTCCAGATAGCCTTTCCTGTAACCTTGCAAACTTCCATATGAAGTCTTACATCTAGTTAAAGGAACAAAAAAATAAGAACAGAAGACAGTCTCTTCAGCATCCAGCATGATGTAGTATGGGAAGAACAGGAAGAAAAAGTCAGAATTCTTTGCATCAAAATATAAAATGTGTAACCACCAAACTGCACCTCTCAGACAAGATTCCAACACAAGGTATTCAAGTGAAAGAGATTATTTCTTAATCCTTTACCACATTGCTAGAAGCAGCAAAGGTATTCCTAACACAGGAGAGGTTTTCAGGAACACATGACTAGTAGACTTTTGAAATTTGTGTTGCTTAAGTGGCTGTTGCAGAAAGTACAAGAGAGGATTGACAGCTTAAAATCCTCTGAAGCAAAGGATGCAGGAACAATGAGATGAAAAAGCTGACCCATTGCTATTCTGAAGCTGATGCCAAGTTCACTTCTGGGCCCCACTGCCTCATTACCCACACTTCATGTTAGTCCTCTCATATACAATATGTTTTGCCATATACCAGATGACTTGTTAGCAAAATCCAAACATATACCCTCATATACTCACTCTAGAGGCTGCCAAATGGGCAATACAAGCAACTGCTTCAGGTTTGGCTCTCTCAACCACACATAATCCTCAAAAGTCATCTGATAAAGTTTGACAATTGCAGGTCTTTCCACATGCTGTCATACCACCCTTTTGTGTATGTGACATGTCCTCAATGTGATGCTATAAGCCAACATTCTTACGAGAAGCAGCACAGTCCTCACGCTGTTACGTGCATTTTAAAAAGAAAAAGCAAAAGCAAAAGGCACAGCCTAAAGCTGACGAACTACACAGAATGGATGCAATCTGTATATGCTATGATTAAGAAATGGAGATTTAAGCAACTCTGCACTACTTGGATGCAATTAGCAGTGTCTATATTGCCACAGATTGGCAATCAGGAATGAGATATTCAATATCACAAGGCCATAACTGTATCAGACACTAGTAATTTCTTGGTGCATATAGAATAGTATATTACCAATGCCATAGCGATATCCTGTCATTGTAGGAATGAGAATTACTTTATTCAGCATGTTAATTCAGTGGTGATTAAGTGCTTTTGAGTCTGGCTCAGGGCCATCAAAGTGCCCACTATTTTATGCCCTTCCTCAGAAAAAGATTTCTGTAGTTAACACAGAGTTGCAGTAGTTAAGACTAAGAAAGAAAATCAATAGATGAGGTCCAGCACAGAGGAAACTTTGTGCAAACCTGAATAATTCCATTCAATTCAAAACAAATTTACCTTGATTTCAATGTTTTTGCCATTGAGATTGTTGTAGCTGCCACAGTTATATCACAATAGTGTAAATAATTTGTTGCATGATGCCTTGGTTGGGTATGTGTGACCCCTTAGGTCATTGTCCTTAGGCAATCCAACACAGGTGGGGCACATGCTGGCTATTTCACACATCATCTGCAGCAATTCCAGCTAGTCCTTTGTTAGCTGACACAGGTGGGCAGGGGTGGGAGGAATCCTCACATGCCCCCTCAAACCTTGTCTTTTACAAGAGGTCAAAACAGAGGCACCAGCCAGGTAAATCCCACCTTCTACAAGTCAGAATAATTCTGTAAGCTATAGAATTTGGTTGCCCACAGAATCAGCATAGCGCAAAAGAACCTCTAATGTAGTTTACATTATTTTTAAATTGTAAAGGAAAATGTATTTAATGCCTTATTATTTTCTTATGTATGCATTGACTTTAGCTATTCCAGTGTAAAAGTAAAACAATTATGTCCACAGTATTGGTTGCAATAATACTAATATTAGAGATCTTCCTATGATTATTTTAGTTAAAGAAAATTCTGATACATGCATCTCAAATAAACTTTTTGATATTGTTTTTCATTTCACATTCAAAGATGGCTGGTTTGGTCAACAGCAGCTAACAGATTGGCTGATTTGTGCAATATCCAGTAACAGAAAGAGAAAATTCTATATTAATCTTTGGAATAAGGGGCACTCAATAAAAAAAAAAAGGGAAAATTCAGTAATGTTCAGTATGGAAAAGTCAGATTCTTTCACTCACTCACTGAAAATTCATTTCCTATAAAATAGCAAATGCTCTATCTATGTGTCTTTCAGAGCACAGACATACAGAAGTAAGGAAAATCTGACATAATTATTTGCAATAAGTTGAAGCCCCCAGAAACAAGAAATTTCAGAAAAAAATATATCTCCCTGGGCACACTTTTATCAATTTCAGTGAACTAACATGTTTCTTATATGGTGTGGTCAATTTTAGCTGGCATACATAGAAATTTTTATATATATTCTAAAATGGAGCTACCTGAACAATGGCTTATAATGGCTCTGTGGTCCCATGACCAGAATGAATTAAGAAAACAACTAAAACATCAAGTGCTTATTGTCTGAAACTTCCATGGGAATTAACGGGTTTGTAGTTTTTCAATAAAGCCTTAAGAAGAAATTTGCACACAAACATACGCATACACGCAAACACACACACTAACTCTGCACAAGTCAGTTGAACTTTCCTTCAATACTTTTGGCAATTTAAATAATCTGAATTGTAAAATGAAACAAGAGTAGAATAGGGAGGAAATGAGACTGAGAAAATTGAAAAGAAAAACCTATATACATTTTCTTCCAAATCTTGGCATTATAGAGCATTTTAAATAATTATTCAAACACATAGGAAGGTGGTTCTCTTTTCTAAACGTGCTGGAAAAAGTCTATCTATAACATGGTAATAGAAATTCCTATTGCAATGGTACTAGAGTATAATGATTTCCTTCCTGATTTTTTATATATAATAAAGGACTGCTATGAGCGACAGTTTTCCTGCAACTAACTCAACGACAAATAAGAGCAGCAAATAACACCATCTAATCTAGACAGAAATGTTTGTATTTTGAGTAGGTGTTTAATTTTTTTTTTTTAAGGATCAGTTTACTTTTATTATAGGATTCAATTTTGTGCCTTTTTTGAATATATTATTTTTTGAATGATCAGGAAGAAAGGTTGTTTTTGTATGTCTTTCATCTGTACTGAAATCCACAGACACAAAGTTGTTATGCTTTGTGGCTGAGGCAGGTTTTAAGTCAGTTTAGTCTGAATCTTAGCAGACAACGATTTATCAAGCACAGCAGTGGTGCTGCTATAATCTGCAACTGTGCTGCCAAACTCTGTACTGTAAATACAATCCTACTTTATAATGCTTTCCAATTAAATTAAGGTACTTAGCACCATTGTGAAAGACACTTTGAACTCACCCAAATAATTTCTGCTGACTACAGGCACCAGTTCAGCTCCACCAACAAATTCATTGGGCCTATGTGAACCCCTTGTGTTTTGCCATGACTGTATGTACAAGAAGTTCATGTCTGCTATTGACTTAGCTCCTTCAAACCAGACCACCATGAGGGTATCATCACCTTATAAATGCTGGGACTATTAAATTAGGGAAAAAAAATCTACAAGATACTATACTATGATGCAATGCTAGTGAAGAAAAGGTAGTTTTAATTTGGGTGTTAGTCAAGGCAAAGTAGTTTTAGTCTATTAATGTAAAATGCATTAAAATTACAGAGAATTTATTTTAACCAGCATTTTGACATGAATTAGATTCATGAGTTTTTACAGAAATAAAATACAACCTCTGTGATGACTGACAGATCTCATTAATGTGTTTAATTTTAGCTAGTTATACAATAAATAAGGCTTGCAAAAATCATGGTGGAGGATTGGAGAGAAAAGATACACTTTGTTTCAGGCTTGGGGATCGGTAACTTGAAGCAACATTAAACGCATGTTTATATGTCAGCAATTACCAGGAGAGTGTCTATACTGATAAGGGCTTGCGCTAAAGGGAGAGAGAGGTTTAATGTTTGTGTGCACAAAAAAGAAGAAATAAGTGCTCAAGATCTGTCAGGAAAATAACTGCTTGTTATTTGTTCTTTCCATTTTCAAAGGAAAGATAAACTGAATATATTCACGTAATAAACTGCATTCACACACATTACATATACATGCATATTAATTTGTTACAGGAAACATCTTACTTTGTCTAAGTGGAAATCATCTGGCATGGTGACAGCAAGAGAAAACAACATGGTCATTCCATCACTGAAATACAAACGACAGCTAAATTCCTCTGGCAAAACAATTGGTTTGTGTATGGAAGTAAAGGCACCTACCAAATATAAACCAGCAAATCACTTTCAAAACTACCTAGGTGATAATAAAGGTGAGTGTTGCTCTGCCCCAGGGTGTTCAGGGCCTCTTAATTTTTTCTAGCTGCCATAAACAGACATATGGCAACCTGAATATTTTCTTTTTTTTAAGTTTGTTTCCTATTAGTTTTTCCTAAAGAAAAAAAAGTGGTTTAACACATCTTATTTATTTACAGATTGTGCCATTAAAGTACTAGACTCTTAATGTGTGATTTGGGATCCCACATTAGCAAGCTTTCAATGACATTTAGACAATGCATTGCATGCTTGAATTCCTTATGATAGCTTTCTTTCTTCTCACCTGCCGTACCCCTAGCAGAACCTTAAGAGGTATAATTATTCAAATAGCAGATACAAATATTTTTATAAACACATAAATAAATAGAACAGCTTTCGAAATTCTAATGTTATTTATAATGGCTAGCTAATAAGCCATATTTAAAACTTTATTTTGGTGCATTAAAAATTTGTCATGGCACAGATCAGCATATGAGATTTCTGAATTCTTAGGTTTAGCTATTTAATTCATTAATAAACAATGATACCAAAAAAACATATTTTAAGAATTTTTTTCCTCTGTTAGCAACAATGTAGCCAGAAACTGAAAAGATAAAGTAAGTGACTGGAAAGTTGCAGTATCTGGGTGTCTCAGGGACCTCCTACTGGGTGCTGAGCTAGGAGGCTTATGATTGCAGCCTGAGACATGAAAGAACATGTCTCTTTCCTCTTACAGCTGCAGCTCGTGGCTGACTTCCTTGGCTTGTTCTTTTGGTACTGAAAGGTACTTTTGGTACTTTTTGGTACTGCAGCTTCTGTTTGCCTTTGTCAGCAAGAGCACCTGCTTTGTCTTGCTAAATAAATGTTCCCCATAGAATAGAAGATTAATGGCTTCTCTGACCTGTCTTACTGAATGCAAATATTTGTGTCAACTTGAACTGGAGCTGAATGCCAAGTTCATTTCTGATGCCATCATGGGGAAGAATGTAAATCCTAGAAATCTGCTTCCAGACCCTGTGGTCACATTCACACGTGCACCCGTATACAAACACACCCCTTGTGCACTCCATCATTCTTTTTGATCTATGTGAGGAGCAAACTTGCTGCAGAAGGATTTACGCTCCCACTCAGATTTATTCAAAGATGCTTTGGCATTGTCACCAGTATTATTTTGTCAATTTTGTTGAAGTCACTAAGAAAAAGTTCCAGTGTGGAGGAGAATGTTTCTATCGCCCATGATAAATTTGATGACAACATCAATTATTTAAACTATGAGAGTCCATGACTTGAACACAGACCATGGTATTATAAAGAAGCCCACAGTTAGCAACTAAAAACCATCATTTGCAGAGCACATAAAATCTCATTGACCCTGTCAAACCTAGAACACTTGTGATTGTCACAACCAGTACTTAATTTAAAGCTGTATTTAAAGTTATGTTAATGCCAAGGCCACTCCTTTATAGGGCTAGACTAGAACAACCCATAAACCAGAATCAAATTAATAGCTTTCTATTTCTCTTCCCCTTTACCATTTTGGTCTGCGCAAGTAGTATCTTCTTCTAGTCCCTTTTCTTCCTCTGGGAGGAGTTTAACTTTACTGCATTCAAGAGGTCCTGAGCAAGAACACAGCCAAAGACCGGTCCTTGCTGAAACAGGGCATCAACACACAGATAAAGGCTCTAAGCTGACATAATTACAGTCTTTTTAATTAATACAGTTTCAAGTTCGTTCTTTCTTTCTTTATACCATTAGCAGATGGTTTACTTACATGCTGTTGCAAATGTGTGCCAATATGAGTAAAAATAACTAATAACATCTAAATTATTAAGTACTTAAGTGAACTGTCAACAATCCCCACACCGACTGTATCTTTTCTGATGGGAAATTGAACAACTAGCTCATGCAATTAGTGATACAACTATTATATTTCAAATGTATGTAATTAGATAGTATTGTATTCTTTAAAATACGGTAGCTGGGATAATTTAGCCATAATTTTAATTTATTAATAGAATTAGAACTGTGTTGTACAGCTTTTTGTGTGCAACAGTACATGGTAATAAATAGATCACAATCAAGGGACCAGAAATCCTTGTTATTTAAATATATATATATTCTGTATGATTATCTAAATCAGTGAATTGCATTTTATAATCATGACCAAACTATTTTCATTCTTTATCCCTCAATTTACTTTTCAATAGAATGGATATGATGAGCACTTACAAGCATATTAGTAAATAATGGAATGTGTTTTTAACAGAAACACATGGCACAGATTTCTCTTACTAGACCTATTTTGCTTTGATTCTTGTTTATTTCTCTCAAGTGCTGCTGCACACAACAAAAAGAATATGACAGGTTAAAGCGTTTAGTTCCTACACCCTTTAACAATACCATTGCTCAGAGAACTTCAAAGTATATGCATTTTGAATACCTCGTGCTTAGAGCTGCTGTATGGTAGAGGAAGACAGTTTCATTACTTGTAGGCTTTCTTGTGACTAGCTCTGTTCAAGAACTGATATTCAGAACAGTAATTATACAGAGAAAAGACCCAGCTTATGTCCTTGACTTATTTTCTAAATGGGATATCTGCCACCAATAGTATATATCTAATGGGACATGAAGGCCTAGTAATTAGGTTTTGATTTCAATTTTAATCTGTCTTTGATCAGACAGGTCTTCTAAAAAGTACAGTGAATTCTATGGCTTAACATAATTTTTTCATGCATTCACAGCTGAAAGTGAACTTTGCACAGTATGTTATTATCCAAAAAAATAATGTATGAATGGATTACAGATAGATATGGATAGACATGGTTTTTAGATATAGATATGAAAAATTTTGGATACATGTAACAAATATTGTTATAACTAAGTCATTTTGCCAATACTGAAACTTTTGTTAATCATTGTGTGCCTGTTCTGCAAAGTGGCGGTGGCTGCGACATCATTCAGGTTCTTTTATGATCGGTAAAGAACACATTCTAAAAATGTATAAGGGTTGAAGTTATTTTTAGTTAGGGGCATCAGCATATATACCATGTTTCACTAATCATGCTTGCTAAATCTGCTAAATCTCTTCTGGTCCAAGGGCCCAAATGACTAGCAGATGCCAGTTATTCTCCTGTGACTGAAATCTAGACATACACACATACACAGAATTTGCTTTTTATAGCTGTACTTCAGCCTTGCCCACTCACACTGCTGTCTGTAGCTTCCTATGAATAGTAATTTACACAAATATTTTCCCACATACAGATTGATGTAGGCTTATCAATTAATTTATTAACCAGTGAAATATCTTCCCAGTGCAGCAGTACAAACACACACATACACACCAAACCCTGAAATGTATTTATGAAACTTCAGCATCTACAGCTGCTGCTCTGGAAAGTGATCAATAGTTATTGTTCAAATGCCATTGTAGGAGGTCTTGAAGCTGCACAATCCCAGTAGCTCTTAGTGCCATTCTTTCTGTTTCCCCTGCTTCCCTGTGCACACCAAAGGATTGTGTACTCAGCTTCTGAAAGTGCATGTACAGTTGCTTTGGAGCTCCCAGGGCAGCAGCATGGTTAGGGGGGATTTTAGGCATTAATTATTAGCAGCTTCTGTTATGCACAGTTGCACTGCTGAGAATTTGGGATTATACAAGCCAGAAAGGTCTAGCAAAAGCAATGTTTTATACTGTGCATATCTAGTGCATTTTATCAGTGTTTTGGTTAACATCATCTTAAGGACTATTCAAATTCAGTAGTAGAGAAAAAACGATACCTAGAGAGTTTTGGCAATCAGAATCTCTCAGTCTCTCTTTGTCACTTTTAGCCTAACTTCTGTAAAAAGCCTAAATGCTTGAAACATCTTTATTGCACTAAGCTTTACATGAATTCAGAGAATGTTTCATATAATCACAGAAATTAGACAAGAATAACTAAGTCATCCTGTACTTCCTGTGCTACTGAAATACAGCTCAATGGCAATGTCTGGCCAAATAGGAAATGGGTCTGTTGAGCAGAAAAAGTTGCTGTGAAGGACCTGAAATACATTCATAACATGTACAGGAAAGTTTTACTTCGGACTGTAGTTTGAAGCTTAGTCATATTACTGGTTGGAGCAAATCGGCATAATCCTGGAGAATGGGTTTTGGTTTAGTTTAACCCAAAGTAAATCTCATTTGGATGCCATGAGCCTGCTCCATGATGAAAACCAATGCACAATAAGGAAGGACAGAAAGAAGATGAACCTCAGAACCTCACTTATGTGCTAATGCAGGCATACCTGGTAAAACCTTCTGATGGCTGACTCTGAATGTAGGACAAAATGTAATAAAGTTGCTGTTTTGTTTTCTTGACAGCCAGTCTAACATGTTCTTTATTTAGTTTCATCTTATTCATCTGTGGTTCATCCCACACACTTTCTGCTGTTCAGCATTTTGGACCTTCAGATATTCAGTCATACTTCCTCAGATAGCTTTGGATACCTGAGATACACACTAGAAACAGAGAGTAAAATAAACCCAAAACTCAGTCGTGCTTCGACCTTGGTTCCTTCTGGCAATACACACACTACTGCCAGTACATTCTCAAAAGCTTCAAGTGGAGACCTTGGACCAGTGAAACAATTATTTTTGCACATGATTTCAAGGAATTATCCTGTGAAGAGTCAACCTGTGATTCCAGCAAGAGTTCTTTCTCTTTCCTTTGATTATAGCCATTAATATTACAAACAACTGTCCGTCTCTGTTCCAGGATCACTGATTCTATCCATTTAAAACAGTTACCTGTTAATTCTCATATAGCTTTTAGAAGCAGTATATTTGAAACAATGTCATCTCAGAAACTCAAAATTATTTAATTACTAAAATATCACTTACTGCAAATTCCTTTATATTCTCACACTCTTTTTTACTTAGCTATGGCTTTGTTTCATTTGGCTTCTTTAAAAGCTAATGATTTGATTTTTAATCAGGAGAATTGCAAAAAATGCACAGGGAGGTGCTGGTGGTGGGGGAAGATATACTGGACAGTGTGCTGTAAGCTTGGAAGAGCAGTTTCCACACAAAATAAAGCTACATCCACTTATTTACTTCCCAGATTGTTTACTGGCACTCTCAGTAAACTGTATTTGTTTAAGTCAGTATTTTGTATTCATAGAAAAAAAATCACAGTGAGTATTTTCTATCTGTTAGAGGAATCTGTTTATTTTGCTGTACAACAAGAGCTTGCTTACATTTTTAAACAGAACTTCTGATAGTCAAAAGGAAAACGACTAGAGAAGGGTATTAGCCAAAATATCTGTCAGCTAAACAGAACTTGTAAATCCAGTCAAACAACTAAAGGGCATTGCACTGTCAAATCATCAGATTGCAGATCCCTGCCCTGTGGTTTGCTGTCTTTTAGAGAAGGACGCAAACTGTTTAGCTTTCCCAAACCCTCCCCCCCTCCATCTGCCTACTGACCCATGCAGCTGCCTTAGCATTCGCATTCGCTCCACTGGAAATTTCATGCCTGCCTTGATAGAAGAAAGTAAAATGTTGCAGTGACAGCAGCTTCAATGGGACTGAGCAAAGAATGATGGAGAAGACTAAATGTGTTATATCTGTGGATAGCTGAGAATTGGATAAGAAAACTTTGTGAATCACTGTGTACCAGAACTGTCAGAACAGAATGTTTTAGGAGAAAAATGAAAAATACACAAAAGTACAAAACCTGAAATTGTAGTTTTGTGCCACCATTAGGAAGGGAAGGCAATATACGTAGAGAAGATGTACTGCACAGAAATTTCAGTACTCAACTGCAGAATGCAAGCTTAAATGCTTAACCTGCTAAAAATCATATTAAATTCTACTGAGACCAGTTTATAATAAAAGAAGTCTTGCCTGTTCTTGACCATCATTTCCTTCACCCTGGCATTTAGTGAAAATGCATTCTAGAAGGTAATTGAGTATGCTTCTTTCCTCTGGGGCCCATAAGGTTATTTACAAAAGAATATTTAAAACAGTAACAATGTGATGGATCTCTACAGAATAGTTTCCTTAAATATTCATGCAGGTAATCTTCTGAAGGGGCACATACTGGTTGGTAAGCTTCCACAGAATTCACTGAGGCAGGATACCCTGTAGACATGGTAAACAAAGGAAAAATGCAAGCTATTATCCTTCACTAGAGTGCAAAATAGGTTCAGCCTCAGTAAAAATACCATCATCTAGAAATTCAGTACAGCAAAAGATGTTATTTCAGGTACTGCTTTGCACAATTAAAATCCTTCAGGTGATACGGAAGACATTGCCTGTGATAGCCTGCGTTACACCTTTGTATTTCCTTGCACATTCCTGTTTTGTCACTCTGTAGGCAACTCAAGCAAACTGCCAGACACAACATCTCAGGAGGTGAGGTTGAAACCACAAGGTTTTCATGGGATTTACAGACAGTGTTGCAATTAGCTATATCCAAAATTAAAAATCTAACCAACCACAAAGCCTGGATTCATTTCAGCCTGAAGTAACACACTTTATTCTCTGTTCTCAACACACAAAGTAAGCTTTGTTTATTTCTGCAGGCTATATCACTGAGCAAAAGAGATCAAGGCCATCTCATTATTTTTGGTGAAACTCAAAGTTTAAGAGAGATGACTATGCTACTCAATGATAATAATCTCTTTAATAACACAGAGTTTAGTTCAATAATACAGTATTTACAGCTGATGTTTTAGAACAATCTGAAGTCTTTCCTTTTGAAGACAATGATAATCACAGGCAAACTGGTATCACTTTTATGAATAAATTTCACTATGCTGGACTGTAAAGTGTCATAGTTAAGAACCTCTGAGCAATGAAATCATGAACAGTATTAGAAACTGTTGTAACTAAAGCTGCTCCACCCAATGAGCCGCTTCATTTGGACCTCGGTTCAAATGCCTCTATACAAAAGCCCATAGTATTGGGAACAAACAAGAGGAATTAGAGATGTGTGCAAGTCTACGGAATATGATATAATAGGCATCACAGAAACATGGTGGGATGGCTCCTATGACTGGAGTGCTGGAATGGAAGGTTACAGGATCTTTAGAAAAGACAGGCCCAGTAGATGGGGAGGGGGAGTTGCTATTTATGTTAGGGATAGTCTGGAGAGCATGGAACTCTGTCTGGGGACAGATGAGCAGTTAACAGAGAGTTTGTGGGTCAGGGTTAAAGGGAGAACAGCGATGGGAGACATTATTGTGGGGATCTGTTACAGATCGCCTGATCAAGAGGAATCTGTGGATGAAGCACTCTACAGACAGATAGGAACAGCCTCATGCTCCCAGGCCCTTGTTCTCATGGGGGACTTCAACCACCCTGATATCTGTTGGAGGGATGGTACGGCCCGGCACAAGCAATC
>JANHGB010005087.1:0-28886 GCA_026283785.1 Coracopsis vasa
CATTAGTTTAAATCCTAAACCTGATGCAGGGCAGATCCAGCATTACCTTCAGCAGTCCACACCTTCCCCTAGGTCAGGCTAGGTTAAGGTGAACGGATGAGCTCTTATTGTGAGATTTACTGCTTGTAGTTAATCTTTGTCAGAGCAGTAAACGAGGCTATTGCCCACCTTTTATATTTTATTGGTGTTGCATCCTGTGCTGGAGATGGATAACTGATATTGGCGAGGTTGAGATTCTTCAAGTGAGTATGTCCCAAGTTTATGAAGAATCCTCAAATCCAAGCTGGTCATGCCAGCATGTCAGATGGGTCCATGTCCTGTGTGCTGACTGTATGTTTAATCTGCAGTTAGTATAACCATTGGTCATTCTGCACCAAAATCTGTGGTGACAAAGTGGCTTCAGACTCTTAGTGATCAGGCACAAGGGTAGGATGTTACTGGATGGCTCTGGGCTGTCCTCTCTGCAAGTCACAGTTTGGTGACCTGTAAATGATGTGTGTACACAGAAATGGGTCATGTGAAGCAAAGTATTTGGGCCAACATAAAATGCTCCTTACTCTGTTTTTGAGGTTAAAAACCAAACAGAAACAAACAAAAAAAAAACCCACATGCAATTGTTTAAGGTAAGTTTTTATCTCCAGTGGGACACTCTGCAAAGCACAATAGACTTTATCTTCTGGGCAGAGATCAGCCGTAACATGAGAGCACTTCAATATAACTTTGGTTTTAGAAACATGCTTAGAAATATGCTCAACTAGTGTTACCTTTCTGGGCCATAAACCAGCTATCATCAGGCTTTAGAGGACATCATATTTTCCAGCTGAGTCAGTGTGCATAGAGTTTATTAATAAATCAGAAGGAGCAGAGTCACTGTGAGTGCCCCTTGGCAAACCGTCTCCATGGTGTCTCTGGTTTCCAAGCCCCCAGACTAGGAGATGATATAGGCTTCCCTTTGTGGAGATCTGCTACTGAGAGCTGTCTGTTAATAACGGGGTGTCCTCTTCTGACTTCTGCTTTTCAGACTCACATCAGTGAAAATGTTTTCCTCAAAGCCTTGGCTTTGAAAGTATAGTGAAGGCACAACGACCCACCATCACTAGCAAAAGTTGATCTCCCATTTTGTGCTAGCTTAAACAGTGGTGTATTGGAGCTCTGCAAGGAGATGGGTGATTGAAAGCCAGTTCTATTTTAAGGAAAGAGAGCAGAGGTGAAGGAATTACCAATTCAGACATTATAGTTACCATAAGGGTTAGTGTGTGTCATTCTGATCAGACTATTGTTTCTGGTTTAGTTATATGGCTGTCTCTTCTTCATGGCTACAAAACCTTTATAGTTTTTGAAGTGATATCTGGCTTCAAGTATAAAAATGCCAATTGGTCAAAATGTGTCAAAAAAAACATATTCTGTGAGAAATAATATGTAAATTATTTGTAATATATGCTGTGTCTCTGGTTCTCAAGGAATTCCGAGAAATGAGGTGAATTCTGTTGCTTTGCAGGCAAGTATGTGGTGCTATTACTCTTCAAGATAGCTTATTTTGAAAGTATCTTGTTACTGAAATCATCTTTGGGGATGCATTTTGAGATTCAGATGGCATCTCCAGATATATGTGGAGAGTTTCTGTGTTTCTGAAGAGATCTATAAAGGCATCCTCTGTAAACAAAGGATGCCATTTTTGTTCACTGATGCTGTAGAAGGGGAGAGAACAGAAGAAAATTCATGCCCTGGACTTGAAACAGAAAGGCAAGTTATTTTCTTCAGCTGAGGATAAGCATTTACTTCTGTGTCCTGACAGAGACAGAGCTGCCCAGCATCTGATAAAAAGCCTTTTTAATTGGTTAGGTGTGTTGTACATGTTTAAAACCCTATTATAGGGCTCTCCTGATGTATTGCATTTGAAAGCCCTGTTCACACGTGTTTGCCTAAGGTTGACTTTGGCTTATATGTCTATCCAAATCCCTATTTTCTCTCTTTCTCTCCTCTCCAAGCTGGTAATAAGATTTCTTATTATCTTCTTGCTTATGACTCCTTCAAGGCTGCTGACAAAGGGGCCTCAGCTGCTCTTTTGATATTATCTGGGCAGATATCAGTTGAATTTGAAAGGGTGGATTAAATAAGTGCTTCTCCAATGTTGCCAGGCCTAACTTCATTATTGTGATCCTGCAAAGGAGGTGAGGAGAGGGGGAAGAAATGAGCTCTCTGAAGAAAACCGAGTGCCAGAATAGCGGAGTTTTGTGCATGCATATATTTCTATACATATATAGGTGTATGTATGCATTATGGTACTTAAATTTATGAGACCTTCCCTTCTTTCTTTCAGTACATAAATTATTCATAGATCCAAGTAACACACAATACATTCTGCTTTGCAAGAAAATATGAAATTGAAAAGAGAAGTGACTGTTGTTCACATATACATTTTTTCACACATTTTGCTTCCTTGCATTTGTGGTGGATCTTTCTCTGTGCAGGTATCTGAGACTTAGCTTATCAGGGGGGTATCTGGGAGCCTTTTATATAGGGGCCAGAGAAGTAAGTCTCCATTCTTTAATATCTGCTTTAGTATCTGCAAATACCTGCTTTAATATCTGCAAATCAAAGTTCCTTTGGCCTCTCCTGTCTGTTGCATGGGGATATCGTGCCTCTGATGTGGGGAGTTTGACTGCAATGTCCCAGTGAGTAAGACTGAGACACAGGGAAAGAGAATTGTCTTCATGATCATCTCAGTGGGTAATTATATACAAGTTCCTTTGCCTTGGTTTCCTTATTTGTCCAGTCTGGTTTAGACCACAGTCTTCAGTGGTAGGGATGCTGCTGCTTTGAGTGTATCAATTTCCTAAGGCAGTGAGGCCCTCCATTCTCCTGGGTCCTCTAAACATTAACAAAACAAAATGCTCAGTGTTGAGTGCTTTGAAAATCTCAGATGAAAGGCAAAGTATTAGTAGGAAGAATTAGCGTTGCCTTCCCCTATGTATTGATCCATGGGGGAGGTGGTCCCCTTGGAGTCTGGAGAATGGAGACAGCCTTGTGGATGTACTGATTTGTTCTGCATGATGATTTCTCCTGGAGTAATTGCACTGTCAGAGTGTTTATCAGCTAATGAAAACCTACTTCAATAACACCAAAACCCAAGGATAAGTGAGTCTTGGTTTTCTATTGTTTTTTCCCTCCCTGAGCATCCGTTATTCATGTGCCAGTTCTGTTCCACCACTCTGGCAGGTTGCAGAGGATAACAAAACCTCATGCACCAGCCTAATGAAACCACATGTAAAAATGGGTTCCTAGATAAGAAGAATCTTGTTTATCCAAGAGCAGATGGGTTGGGAGGAGAAACCACAGAGGAAGTTTAAACTAATTTGAATGAAGCACTAGTTGTACAAACTTTGAATTAGCCCTTTGTGCTGTGCTAGGGTCTGCTGTGCAGCCCAGGGTGCTCTGCTGCTATCCCAGCCCAGCTTTGTGGACATTGTGAATCAACCCTGCAGAAGAGCTCCAGGATTGATGATGAAGGGGAGTGTTGGAAAGGCCCTGCTAGAGGACCAGTGTTATCTGCTGTTTTGGGGAGATGTGTGCTCAGAAGAGCTTTCAAAAACCAACTGTCTGGCCCTTTGTGACTTGCAGATACTGCAGCTTGCAGCTGGAGGAGGAAGGGACCAGGGGGTGAACACGGGGAGGGCAGAAGCTGCGTGCAAGTACAGCTCTGTGGGACAAGTGGGACTTGGGCGCTCAGGAGATTCAAATGCTTTTTGCAGTACTTGAGCTCATCCTGACACTGAGCCATGATCTCAGTCCCCACACCACGTTGTATATAAACTGTGTGTTTCCTAACTGATGTTAAGCTGCAGACTAATGATAGTGAGACTAATGATAGTGCTCCAGATCCAAGTGGCTAATTCCATTATCTAATAAAGAGGGTGTTCTGGATCCCTCCATATATGTACAGGGCAGCTTAAACAACAAAGAGAAAAGCAAAGCAGGATGGTACTTTGGAGGTTATGTGTTGTCTGCTGGCTGAGTTTCCCTGGGGAAAGGCAAGGTGGGGAGAGTGATTTGCATGAATCCATGAAGCCACACCAGGCAAAGAAATGTCATGGATCTGTTTGAAGAGACTAACAAGCAGGGAAAAAAGCAAGCTCCAGATACTAAATCAAGGATTGCCTTTTGGAATATTTATTTCCTTTTCAAGTTTTCTTTTCATTTGAAATTTCTGAGCAGAACATTGTGTCAGACTGGAAAAGATGGTATTGCTCAGCTTGAAGGCATCTTGGGGGAAATACAGGAGCAGTTCAGAACTGTTTCCAAACAGCATTTGGAAAAGAAGAGACTTGAAAATGCCCTTCCAGTTTGCACCATAAGAAACTAAGTGTTCTGATGTGGAAATGGCTCAAATTAATTGTTACCTGGGGCTGTGTTAATACCACGTTCTGACCAAGGTTCAAAGCTGCATGAAGAGGAGCAGTTATCAGGAATCCTGTTTTGTGCCTCTGTATCACACCATTAATGGTATGAAATTGGTGTGAGGGGAGCAAGTTTACGTTTAAAATGGTAGAGTCTTGAGTCAGAAGAAAAACCTATTGTGCTATGAGGAAAAGTTTTATTTGCTTTAGGAGAGCATTTATTCCCATGTAGAGCTAATTTGGAGGTGATACAGCACAGGGTGAATGCATAGTGGGATGTCAGCCCATTTTCTCCTTTCCTGGGGGAAAATATACTGTGAAACATCACTGCTAAGGCACCAGTAAATCCATGCAAACTGGGAAGTGAACTGTATCGTCTTGAGTTCTTTGCTCACCTCCTGTCTCGGTAAGTGTTCAGATATTTGCCAGCACTGGAAAGCAGACTGATAAATAACCCTGTTGTCAGAGATGTGATTTTATTTTCTATATTCATGCGCAGGGCTAAGGGAAACACTGTTGTATTTGGTACAGTTTATTTTGCTTACAGAAGCGAATAAGCTATACAAATGCAATTACTGTTACATGCACAACTGCACTCATATTGAGGCATGTGGCTGGGTGAGCAGGACACCATTTTAACCACCGCAGGCAAGTAAAAGCAGCGAACTTCCCAGCATAGGCAAACCCTTAAATTGGATTGCCTGATCCATGAAATGCTGGTGCTCTGTCCAAAATTTCCCTTGAAAGCCTTAAAGCCCTGTACAAGTTTCATCAGGGTCTTACAGTGTGATGGTGGTGGATTAGTCTTTAAACCATAGTTAAGGTTTCCTGACTTTTCGGGGAATCTAAGTGCTTTTCCAACATTGATGCTGTCCTGTCAGTAATTGAACCTTCAGAGCATGAATATTCCTTTTCTCATGGAAATGGGATGCTTAAGTCAGAATTCAGACTTTTGAATTCCTTGTCCTTAGTTGGGTGGCTTATGGCTGAGAGTAGTCTCCCTTCTTCCCTTGAGCTTCCTCCTTCTTTATGCTGCCAACTTGCATTTTCCTGTCCTGTGATATTTGTGTGACTAAACAGAGGGCCAGAGTGTCTAATTGAGATATTTAGAGACATCTTATTAGGCCGAGGACTGTTTGATCACTGCATGGTGTCAGGCAGGACTGCTTATGCCATGTGGTGTACCTGTGAAATGCCATCAGAGCCACACCAGGCTTTGTCCTGGCTGGGGACAGGCTGTGACAACAGGGGATCAGCAGTAAGTACAGGCTGGTGCACGGTCACCACACCTTACTTATGCTGACCAAGCTGCACTGCTGCTCTGCTAATCTAATGAGGATTTCAAACGTGGTGCAAGTAATTTTTACAGATGAGCTTCATCTTCTTTATAGACCCATTGTATTACTGGAACAGCTCTGATGGCCAATAAATACATCCAGTTCTACGTGTTTTGAGCTATTGATATTTTACTGAGCAATTGATATTTTACTGGCACCTCTGGGATGCAGCTCTAGGCTTTGATTTTCCTCGTTAAGATGTTCCTACACGTACCTAGTCAAGATGATGCTGTGGAACAGCAACTTCTTTTTATTTGCTTTGACCTTACTCAGCAGTTGGTGTTTTTTGTTACCTTGACTTTTGGCATGATGGAGTGCTATTGTCAAAGCAATAGGGAAAGGGAGGATTTGTGTGTACAGATCTCTATTTCAAGATAATACTAAATCCAATGGGCCAAATCAGAGTGTTCCGCTCATAATGCATAGTCTTCCAGGCTCTAGTGGTGAAAGTTACGAGAAGGAAAGGGGCTGAGGTGGCCAACACTGCAAGGTTATGAACAAATATAGACCACAAAACTTGCAGTACGTGGTGTCACAGAGATCTCATTTCAGCACACAAAATCAGGCAAATACTTAGGATTAGGACCTGACTCAGCTTCATCTCCCTTGTAATCCTCCAAATCTTCAAGTTTTTAGGCCTTTCATTTAGCTCTAAGCAGCCTGTCTATGGGGTTGATGTAGGTCACCGCACGGCACTGGACTTTAAAGCTCTGCATGAGGATCAGGATACATTCCTGCTGTACAGGGAGGCGATGGGGTCTAGTAGCTTGTGGCTCCAGTGTAGCTGAGGTCAGGCAGCAGCTTCAACAATGGACGGTGTGGACTGGAAATACCACTGTGCCAATACTGGAGATCTCTTCTGGAAGTGGAAACTACTACAGCAGATTTAGAGCTCGAGATAGGAATGGGGAAAAGCCATCCAGGGTGGCTGCGGGCTTCCTCGCTGCTGTTGGCCACCATCTGCTAATACAGCACCTGACAGATGATTAATCCCTGACGTTCATCTTTCTCGTCATCTGTGCCCATCACCATCTATTTATATCATTAGTGGTGCTGTGATCTTATAGCTGTAATTTTATAGATTGCAAGTGGGGGTGTTAGTGCATGAATGTGGAGGTAGAAGCTGAAAGTTTTGCCTGGGATTTTTGTGTACAGGAACCTGTTTTAAAGTGCTGCTCTTTGTCTTTCCTGGGAAAGGGGATGAAGCTTTGGGAATACTTGTGCTAGAGAATTACAAGGTGGGAATGATGTTTACTGTGTGCATGGGAAACAATGGTGTATTCCCGACTGACTCCCTGGAAGTCCCTTTAAATGCTAAACTTACTTTTTGAATCAGTAGTATTCTTTACTAAGACACATGGCCCAGGGTCACAGTTGCTAAAGCCTCAAACAGGGGTTTTCCCATGACCTCCAAAAAATTCAGTATCAAGTTCATCAGAGACATTTGCCTTTAACTGCCAGTGCTTAGGCAGTTATTTTAGGCAGCCTGGGTCATCCATGCATGTTTGCACAGATATATGCAGGCAAAACCCCTTCCCATCCATAGGATCCGGGCATCCAGCTTCTCACTGAGGCATTTAACAGAGGCTATAGAATACTAGAATCACTGGGGCACGTTTCCAAATGGTTTGTTTGGGTCTAAACTGCAAGATAAACACTTACTCTATAATGGCTATAAATCTATAAATGAGAGCCTTCCTTCTCTCACTTGTGGCCACTGCAGCAGCTGGGGCTTGTGCATCATTACATTGCACCAGTGCAGGAGGACCAGAGAGCAAATATTAATCCACAAGACCCTGAACAAAACCAGGTTCTCCACTGATACTGGAGCTGCTCAAAGGTCAGTGCTGTTAGCCACAAAGGAAGGCAAAACTTTGCTTCGTAACCATCTGGCACTCCATCAGTCCCTGCTCACGCTCTCTGCAGGCTTGTCTGCAGCCTTTCTGTCTCACCTCACGTCACCACTCATTGTGGTTGCTTCATCCTGCTCCTGGCACGGGCTGCTGAGCAGCACAGTCCTAATCTCATGGACAGACACCAAACCACTTTGAGAGTGTCATTTAGGTGCTGCCTCCAAAAGCCAGTTTTAATTAGGTCTTCACATCTGAGAGTGGAAGTCACCACAGTGTCTTCAGACTGTATCTGGAAGGCAGCATCTGTACTGGGCAGTGATGGTGGGACCCTGAAATGTGAAGGATTTCCCTAAATGCAGGCATCTTGTTAGAGAAGCCAGAGCTATGGTATTGGTGGTGTAAAGCTGAGGGCTGAGTAGTTGGCATCTGATAGATGCTCCTGCGTGTGATGCTGTGGACAAGGATGAACTTGTGTTTCTCTCAGTGCTCTGCAAACAGTCATTGGGTGATTTTTCCATGATGGCTGTTCTTGGTGTGCACTGTTTCCAGGAGATGAGAGCCTTCTAATTTATGATCCCTGCAAACAAAGCAATGTTTTCCATTTTGCCGAAGAGCAGAGCATTAGCAGAAGTGGCCAGGTGTTACCATAACAGGATATTATAAAAAGGCAGGGACTGGAGCTTGCACACAGGCTGTTTTTATTATTTTTACCTATAAAAAGGATGCTGTTTAGGTTACACTTGCAGGTTGTACCCTCCCGTCTCTATTTGCAAAGCAATCCGGCTAATGTCTCTTGGCAAGCCTTGAAAAGGGAGCCAAAGCAACAGATGTCTGCGAGGTGCTGCTCCAACATGCCCTTGAGCAAACCCATGAAAAAGAGCTGCAAGGAGTCATCTTACAACATTTGTAAATGCCTTTTTAGCTAGGAACTCGGGAGAAGGAGGAAACGTGGGGGTTATAATCCCTGATAACCTTTACTCAAGCGGAAATTTGTAAATGCTTCTTTTCTCCTGTTTTTCTGGGTTATAAAACCATCAATATTTTTCCCTTTTCCAGCTATCAGTGATGCTTCTTCCCTTCCCCTGCCATATCTTCTCAGGCAATTCAGTGCATGTAAGCAGTTGGTCTGCTTGGCTTGGTGATCACTGCTTGGCTGATCTTGCTTGGCTTTGCTAGACAGAGATATTTGTCTGAGCAAATTATTCCAGTTGTGAAATACTGTTTTATTTGTTTCTATTTTTCTTCCCTTTTCTTGCCCTGTAAAGATAACATGGGGGAAAATTTACCAGTTTATCAGTAAATTAGGCTTTTGGTACCCCTGTTGCTTTCCTTGAATTGATTCTTGGAATAAAGTACTGAGTGATTGCCTCCAAAGCTGCTTCCTTCACTATCTGTTTGTTCTGATGCTCTGCTAGCTACCAAATCACACCAGAGCAGGTAGCCTGGGGAGCCTGGGGCTCACGGGTACAGTTGTCACAGTTTAAAATGAAAATAAACACATATACCATATTCAAATTGCTTTTTTGTTTTCAGCTTTTAAAAATAATGATTTATTTTCATTATTCTTTCCATTATTCTTTGTTTCTATGGCTCTTGGTTCAGGTTTGTACTCCAGCTGGGTCTGCAGCAGCCAAAATGCCATGAGAAGAGTCTATCATTCTCATACAGTGAAGTATACTGCAGCAATGCCCACAAACTTGAGCAGGGGTGAGAGCTTCATTTTACTGCATTACCTCATTTTCATGTGGTTTGCTCCCACTTTTGGCTTTACAAAGGGAAAAAGAAATCTGCTCTTGGATTTACAGAAAAGGGAGATTCTGCCTCATATTTGAAGCCAGAGCTGCTGAGTCTGTTACAGCAGTTGAGTCTCCAGGGTTATTTCTCCTTCTAGTGAGAGTTCCTGAAGTGCTGTTGATGTACTTCTAGTTTGAAAAGACTTTGTGACCTGCAAAGGGACCCTTTAAGCGTGATCCCTGTTACTGCTGCTGGCAGATGAATTTAGACAGTTCTCTTGCTGGCAGAAAGCAGTCTTTATGTGAACAAAACATGGGACCCTGAGGTTGCCTATTATAACGCTGAGAGGAAGGGAAAGGTATTGCCCCCGCATAAATGGGAGAAGGAAAAGAAGTTCTTTTTTGGCAAGCTGTTGAAGTGCGATGTAAAGCATGGGATTTACTGGGCAAAGAGCAACTGGTTAATGAAAAGACTATTAGCAGGTTGCAAAGTTGCATACAACAGGGGTTAAGTGAAGTTTCCTGCCTAAGCAGAGGTCTCATGCAGTCACCCGAGGTTTCCTCAAATCCTGGCTTGACCAGCCAGCCAGCATTAGGGATGCACATTTTCTCTGTATCTTTATAGTGTTGCCAGGCTGGTGTCGCCTGCTCTGCGAACTGTGAGATGCTGATACAAGCTGGATAACACTAATGCTTTGCATTAATTTGGCCTCTTGGAGAAATCAATCCATCACACTAATTGGGTGCAGTGCGTTGGTGCCAGGTGGCTGTCTTTGAGTCCAGAAAGTTGGAGTCCATATGGTTTGCACTGACTTCTAATAAAGAAAGGAATCAGTGCTGGACTGTGTTTTGTTTTTCCACTTGCAGAAGTTTAAGAGGACATGCTGATCCATTGCGTCTCTGATGTGCATCCTTTGGAAGTCATACCTCAACCCTTACAGTTGTTTGAGTTTTGGGATGGAGATCAAGGCTGTCTTTTATCATCCATATCTCCAAAGAAAAGCTAAATTTGTGCCAGCTGATTAACTGATTAACCGCCCTGATTTCTTTGTCCATTGAACAGCTGGAACAGGCATCTATCCACATCTTTGTGTATCAGCTTTGTCCTCCTATTGTGGAAGGAGCACTTGGGACAGAAAGAGGGACCTTGGGTTTGGGGGAGTGTAATAGTAGTGGTAAGTAGCCAGTCCTGATGGGCTGAGACCTCCGAGTGAATTGTGTTGTGCTCCCACCACGGCAGTGGGAAGAGGTTGGACTGAGATTTTTGACAGTCACCCTTTCCCTCTCAAATTCCCTGATAATTCTTTTATGTCTTAATCAAGTTTTTATTGGAGTAAAAAAATACTGGAATTATTTTTACCTTTTTATAGAAAAACTGCTTCTTCATAAAATAAGATTTGAGGGAATTTTTGGCCAGTTTGAGGCTGTGTGTTTTCAATCCACTGTGCTGTCTATGATGGTGTCAGACAGCAGTTTGACCATGGCTGAGAGCAAAAAGAGGCTGATCCACCATCTTGAGCTGGTGGTAGCAGGGGAGTTGGTTGGATCTAACTCTTCCTGAAACCTGTTCACTATTTTATAGAGATGCTGCTTATTGAGGAATGACTTCCATACCTTCCCCTGTGCAATGAAATCAAGAAGAACCTACATGTACCAGTGTGGGACATCTGTGAATGTATTGTAAATGTCACTTGGAGGAATCCTATTTCTTCTGAATATCAGACCGCTAAGCCAGCCATTCCTTGGTGTGTGGAAAGCAGTCAGGCAATTACAAGCAGCTTGATGTATCTGAAAGATGAATCACCTCTCATGTTATTTGGCCATCAGCATTTTAAACCTGATGGAAGGGTGTTGGAGCTGATTGCTGGGTAACAGCAGTCCGCGAGTAAATAAAAGCTAGGAATGTAATTTGTCTCTGCAAAGTAAAACATTTGATTAGAGGGGAATGACAAAGAAAAGAGCTTCTAACCACAGTGGCTGCAGTCAGACTTCACTTCAAAGTTTCATGCTAATGTGCTTAAATTACTGGATTGAGAATCCTTGGACTGGGATCCGTGTTCTTCTGCTACCGCTTCTTGTTTGCGACCCGATACAAGCTTCAGCACCAAAAAGAGGTGCTGAGGAGCCCTTCTTGCCTGTGCTGTCATATTTCTGTGGCTGTACAAGGACCTCTCCATGATGGAAAATTCAGGGACCAAATGTTGAGCTAATGTCAAACAGAGAAAACACTTGGATCGTATAAGTTGTGTATCTGTGTGTTCAAATTCATATACTGACCAGGACTGGGATTTTGAATGTCAGTGATTTGGTGTTATGTTAACTCCTCATTGTATTGCTATTGTCCCATCTCATGGCAGGTTAATTGAAACCCTGCTCTCTCCTGTCTGCGCGCAGATACTATGTTTGTCTACACACTACTATCCTATGTCTACACACGCATACTTGACAGTATGAGACATTTCTTATTTTGTCCAGTTGCTTTCTGATTCCATCTAAACTTTTGGCTCTCATCACATGGCAAGGGGTTCCACAACTTAAAAATTAATGGGGGGGGGAAGGTATGTTCTTCCATTTGCTCAAGATCCTTGGAAATACAGTAATAGAGCAAATTTTAGAATAAGCCAACTGCTTCCCTGTGACCTATCTGCAAGAAGCAGCTGACTCATCTCTGGTTGACTACTTGGTGCTTGGTTTTCCTCTTCTGAGTTGTTTTAAGTACCCTAAAATACATTGCCAGGTATACACCTAGCATCGCTTTTCTTGAGAAGGACAATTTGGGTTGACACAATGACCTGGGTAAGGGGGGGTGTGACAGGCTGTGTGATCACAGGTGGGGCAGGGGTCATCTTCATGGCATATCAGACATTTCAGCTGATGAAAACTCTTGACAGTTGTCTTTGCTATTCTTCCCTTCTGAATAACTATCTGATTGGGGAATAAGCATGAGAAGAGAGCAGACTTCCAGGTCTTAGATTCAATTCAACAGATTCACTCAGAGAGTACTTCTGCTAATTGAGGGCGCTCTATTTCCAAGGCACTGCAGCTTATATAAAGGCAGTTCTCCTGAAGAGAGAAAGACCCACTTGAAAACTATCAAGTCTGTTATTGTACAGCTGCCTATTGCATTGTATTTACATTCCAGGATCCTTGACCTGGGTAGATCAAGATGAACATTTTCTGCACGTAGCTATTTTTAACCCCACTTTTTCTCTGATCTTTTATCTTTTTAACAAAAGTTCATTGAGTAGAACTGGAGAAATGAGTTTGGAAATATTTATTAGAATCTTGTCCTCTCAGGGTTGAATGCAAGATGATTTCCAGCAGTATGTGTGCTGATGGCCCATCCAGTTTTAAGTGGCTCATGTTCCTAGGTGCCCCTTGGGAAGCCTTGGGCTGCAGACTGATGGATTGTGATTGACAAAGTGTACTTGTGCTAGCTTTCCCGTGGGAGCTGAGGAAGGGAATTACTCAATTCAATAGTTAATCTACAGAAGGAAATGGATGTTAATTTAAAACTATCATTTTCAAGTACTTGAAATTAGTTTAATGCTCATGAGTTCCAGATTGTCTGTCCTGAAGAGCATCCTTCTCCATTTAGAGAGCTGGGGTGATGGGGAGAGCTCCCCATGTGCAGCTCCTGATGTTCCTCTACATGGGCTGTGCATGATCATCCCAGGGCAAGCTTAAACTTGGCATTGATACTGAGCTTTCAGACCCCAGTTAAAGCCAGCGTGGGAGTGGTACATCCGGCTGCAGCAGGAGACCTTCCTATGCATTTTTACATCCATTAATAGCCATAGGATGACAATGACCACCTGTGGTTGTGGGTGATCTGGTCCTTAGATGAAATCTGAAATCTTCCATCTTTTGAGGTTTTCTGAGACACTTATAGCCTTCAGTTGGTCTCTTCCCCCCATATTATATATGCTGAGAAACGTTTGTCGAGGGGGACATTATTGCTCCAGTTACAAATTAGTTGTTCATTTACAGTGAGGTTACACCAGGTACTTCACACTGAATGGCTGAAGTTAATTGTTGAATCCCAGTGGTGTCTGATTGGAAAAACTTCAGCCAAGTTATTTCAGGGTGCAACTGAGCTAAGAATTACAGCACTGCTCGTGCATCGCTTCAGATGTTTCATAATTCATTTTAATACATGAGTGAGTGCATATGCGTCTTAAATGGATTTAGCAAGTGTCTTTGCTACCTTCTCATAAGGCTATTTCTAGGGATGCCATTATAGGTTCAATGTTAGAGTTTGCTAAAAAAGCCCAAACAAAACACCAAAACCAAACAAACAGAAAAGGAACAAAAAACCCCAAACACCCAAACCAAACCCCAAACAAACAAAACCCCAAAATCAAACCCAACAAGTAAAGAAATACAGTGTTACAAGGTTGAATGTCAGGCTGTTGAAATGCTTAGTAAATTAATTGAACTTCTGTGTTTCGTACCCAAGGAAACACTGGAACTTTCAGCTCACCCATTTAGAAGATGTGATGTGATGTGAAGTTTGCATCTTTTCCTAAATTCTTGGTTTTGTCTCTCGGGAGATAAAATGATCAAAATAAACGTGTCTCCTCTTCTCAGCACTACAAACCCATCAGCTCAGCTATATTGAAACTTATTTGTGTTGCCATTAAAGTTTCATAGTCCAAGTCAGCTCTTGAAACAGACGATCAAGAGTGATGAAGCTCACTGTATGCGCTCCAGAGTGAGATACCAGTTGCTGCCATTCTGTCTGCAAGGACTTTATGGGTCTCTGGTGTGTAAAATGATTCTTGTATGGTATCACAAACAGAGTCATCTTTGGGGAGGAATCAAAGTATATTGTTTCTGAGGTATTTTTTTTCTAGCAGTTTTACACTTTGACATTTCTCTATCCCAGCTTGTTTTCCTACTCACTGATCCAAGATATCATAATGGTCTGGTTCAAAGCCTGCAACTAGCCTCAAATTTTGTGCTCTGTTGAGCCTTCATTTCAGTTTAGTTTACTGAATTGTCATGTATCTGAGAGTCAGAGATGGAAAGACACCACTAGAATTCTGATGACTGAGAAACCATGATTGGGGCAGGAGACAAGATTTCATGCTGCTGCTATTGCATTAGTCATGAGAAAATTAAGCACAATAGTTTTACTTTGCATTCCCTTTTATTTTTTCGGCTTTCTTTTTGTATTTAGGGTTAGATATAGAACAAGTTGCTCTGAAGTCATTGCTAAGATGCCATGAATGTGATAAATCTGCCTTTTCCATGCAAAAGCTTTGCATAGTTTGGGAGCTGTCAGTTTTGTTGAGTTCTAAGGTCATCCACTAAACTTGGAGGTGTGGGTACAGCTCTGTCTGGCCTATGTGTCGCGCTAGAGGAAGTGTGAAGCTCAGAGTGATAACTTCTCCAGGGCAGAACTGGCACTGCAGTCAGTGGTCTGAATGTACAACCAGAGTATCTTTTTTTCATAGTCTTCTAGTTGTTTACTAATAGATTTCCTCTAAAAATGAACTCTAGGTTCAAAAAGGGGCTTGCAGTGGTAGAGACATTGAAAAATGATATCTGTCAGCTGCATTTTTTCCCCTGGAATTTGGCAGCATGAGATGCTTCACAAAGCAATTAATGTTTTTTAAACCACATCCTACGAGACCACAGTCACAGAACCCTCCAAGGGTGTGTGTGTAGAGTGAGACCACCCTAAATGCTCAGGGCTGCAACGTGATCCCTTGGAAAGAGCAAAAGTGAAAACAGAGCGGCTTAGAGAGACATTGGCCTTTGTAATGTGCTTCCATTACACTGTGTAAAGGATGTTAGATAAGTGCAAAACTTTCTCCTAGATCTGTACCTAGCTGCCCTTGTTCAGCAAATGTCTTGACTATTAAATGTACCATAGTTCTTTCCAATTAAATGCAGGGACTGTGTCCCAAGAATATGATGCTCCATTGTGGTCAGATAGCTTAGCTCAGAGTCGCTGTTGAAGCTTTGCAATCGCAGCCAGCTGCAAAGTTTGCACTTAGACCAGTTATACTCTCAGAAAGTGGGCTAAGGAAAGCTCAGAAGCATGCATTCAATGCAGTGGGGTGAGTGTGATTCAACAGTAAACCTCTATAGTTTTTTGTTCTATCATTTCCAAGTGTTGGGGTGCAACACAGGGAATGGAGGTCTCTGCAGAGCCCTTGCAGGTGGGAAATGGGTGAGCTCTGAGAGGGATCTCCCCCCTTGCCTCAGGTAGATAGGGTCAGCTCAGTGTTAGAAGACATGTAGGCAGCAAGCGAGGAACCCTTGCAATGGTGGGAGGGAGATTTCTCACCTCCCGGGTTCTGCTTTGCTGCTGGCAGGGAAATGTGCTTTCAAAGCACAAGTTACAGAACAGGAGCAATAAACCAAGATGCAAATTAAAGAAGAAATAAACTTCAGAAGAGTTTTCTTTGTGATTATGGCTCTGTTACTCAGAGGGGCGGGCAGCATAGCTTTTGATGCACCAAAGGCATGTCACTGTATCCTTTAATCAGTTCACCTCTTTCAGTGCCTTTGCCCACATAGGGAGGCCACAGATTTACATAGCACCAGAACTACTTGCCCTAACACTGGCCTGTTGCTATAAGTAAAGAAAATTACAAAATACAGAAACCTTCTTGCTGCTTTTTACACTCCACCAGAGATCAATGCCTCCTGGTCACTTCTGTTTTGCTGGTGGATCTGATGAGATGCAATAGGTGTTTCTGCCTGCACATACAACATGCTTGCCTGCTCTGTTTTTTCACCTCAAAATACAGACAGAGGGCCTCAGTTATACCCGTATCCCAGGAACAAGCAATTCCTTCCTCCAGCTACCTCAAATTCCCTCTGATGATTTCAGTTATATAGGATAGAGGAACTGCTAAATTTCTCCACCCACAGTTGTGTCAAGTTGATTGCTCTGCCTTTTTCCAGCATAATGCCATGAGCAAGCTTGTTTGCCGATGTCTTCCTCAAGCCTTCATCATTTGTTGTTGCTGAATAACCAACCATACAGCTCTTGGACGAAGTTGTAACATCGAACACTAGAAACTGGTCTGGTAACCAGTCAGCCAGGACATTATATAGCAGGAAAGCTGCCCATCATATGTCAGCTTTCCCAGCGCTTTTCCTTCCAGTGCTGTACGATTGACCTGTGGACAAACTTCTCCATCCCTTGAAGTCTTCAAGTCAAGACTGAGCACCTTTCTGAGAGCTCCTGTTTAAGCACAAGTGGTTGTGGTCTTGGTACATGGGGTAATTGGGTGAAAGCATAGATGAAGCTATTGACTTCACAAAGCAAACTAAGATTAGCTGATACGAGGTTCTGTCCAGGCATTAAATGCTTGGAAGTGCAATTCTGCAATGTGAGGACAGTCCATTTACCTGCAGTTGGTTGGGACTGGATGTGTCTCACGTTGCTCACAGGCAGTTCTGCCCTATAAAATGTTAAAGCTGGAAAGAAAAGCCCTGAGGCCAGTTGCACCAAATGAACTTTTTCTAAGCTGCTTCCTAGAGCCCATGTAGGAGGTAGAAATATTGCAAATGTGTCTCTTGTCTACCCAGAGTACAAACCTCAAGTCCTGGTTACACAGCGACTGTATCATTCTGTACGTAATTTATCATTGTGTATAGCTTGAAGGAGTCTGTTGAGAAAAACTGAGGCTTTTTCAGGTGTTGCTGCTATGACATTTGCACCAACCTGTCAACAATTTGTGTGGCATTATAAATATAGCCAGCCAGGATGTAGGAGCGGAAGAAATGCTTATATTTCTTTTTCCTCCCTATTCTGCCAAAGGCTAAGTCAAAACGCCTATGAAAAGAGCCTTTAGGCCCGTGTTCTGAAAGACACCTAATTCTGGTTACATTGACTCGTGTTTTATGGAACTGCATCAGTCTTCCAGTCAGGGCTGTGGAGCCCACCATAAGGAAGGCAATATCCTTTGGGCAATCCAAAACTAAGGCATCTTTTCCTTTTGCAAATCTGTAATGCCCAGTGCTCCTGTCAGATGGTGCTGCTTATTGCAGTGCCTTAAAAATAGATGGATACATTCAGTGCTTTTCCCTCATTATGCCCAAATCAAGGGAAAAACCAAGCTCTTAATTTTTAGTGGCTGCTGTCAGAGTCCTGTGGCAACCTGCCAGTGTTGTGGGTTGTTGGTTATTATGGACAAATGTGAAACTGGAGAAATTCTGTTAACTTCTGCATTTTGCATAAGTTGTTCCTCGGTCTTTTTTCGTCCTAAGGTTTTGTTGCCATCATTTTAGCAGAAACCAGTCTAGCTCTTGAGCATGCATGAATCTGAAAGAGGCAGAGAAGTCTGACTTTGGAGATCTGGAAATTAGAGCCCTACAAGGCAGATTTCCTTGCACAGAGATGCACTGTAGGCCAGTGGCAGGGCTGTGAGCAGCAGCTCCATAGCTAGTCCCATGCTGTGTCCACTGGAGCACGTTGCATCCCCCTTCTTCCTGCCCAGCAGTGCAGTTTCGACTTTACTGGTCTCGATGGAATAGCAACTTTTGATGCTAGGCATTAACAATGAGTTTTGTAGGCAGAGAAATAGAAGGCGTCAGGAATTTGGAGAATCATTTAATTTAATCCTCCTCATCCCAATATGATTTGGTTGAGGTGCTAATGCAGGACAGAGCCGTGTAAACAGTGTCACCAAGTGATCGTTCCCTCTGCTTTCTATGAGTACTCAGTCTGCATTAGTGACTCTGCCCTGTAGACCTCCTGTCAGATGAGCCAGCTTTGTACATGCTTTTAAGCACTATATGCATGTATTGTAAATGGTCGCTGTGTATTTTGGTGGTGTAACAGCTGGAGACCATTAAGGTGTGACAACACTGCTCTCCTACACTTCAGAGGAAACTCAGTTTGGTCGACCTACATTTATCTCAGCCTCTACGTGAACCTGCTCCGTAATCTCTCACTTCTGTTGTTGCAAATCTGAAACACTGAATCAGGAAACAGAGGCTTGCCAAAACTGTTAAATAAGCAGAGCCCGTGATATTTGGAGACTGCCACTGTGTTTTCTTGCTCACGTGGTCCTGGAATGCGCCTCCTGGTAGGGGGAAGGGAGCATTTGTGAATGTAGTTCTTGGAATGAGTCATTATGGTAAATACTAATTTTTTCTTAATTTGTGAGTTAGGATTAGATGTTCATGAAATAATAACTTAGGCAAAAATCACGATAGAGCTGCTGGTACTGGCCAAGAGGCTTGATGCACGTGTGACATGCGAGCAAGGTAAAAAGCATCCTTTCAGGGAAGGCTATTTTTAGAAGTTACAAATTCTACCTCTTCAATGTACTGTCCTATTTTTAACCAGGAGTGCTTCTGAGCTCTCAGCTGTGCTCCCAGCCGTGTCTACAGGAGCCTTCTGCACAGCATCACTTTGTTAAGAGCTTGTTGCCAATTATGGAACATGAACTCTGAGGTAACTGCACTGGGTTAACCAGTGACAAAATGGGTTATTTTAGTTTCATCTTTCTTTCAGCATCCCTTAGTACCACTTTCAGAGGAGGTGGCTAACCTGTGAGCAGTGAGTAAATTTGGATGAGCAGGTAGTTAAACAGGCTGGTTTGGCTGAAGCTGTGAGATGTTTGCAGAGGAATAGAAAGGATCAGATGCCACACAACCCTCACCTGCTTCTTTTCCACCCTCAAGAGCTTTCAGCCCCAGCAACAGCACTGACACTGCTGTTTCTTAGGAACAGGAAAGAGCATCTCATAGACTGTAAGGGCAAGTTTTTGGTAAGTATGGGATAGGATAGCCCACAGCCACAAGTCTTATATCACAGCAGGTGATCTAAGTTCCTTGGCTGTTGGCAATGGAAGGAAGGCAGTGTGAAAGAGTGGCAAACCCCATCGAATCTGTATAAAGATTTGTGAGGAAAAAGGGAGCTTTTGTACATAATAGCTCCTCTTCATATGTACAAGAGTTGTAGCACAATGATGCACATTTTTTCAGGCAGACAGATGTTGCCTATTGAGAATTGGGTCAGAAAAGGTTGCGTCTGTAATGAATGTGTGATAGTAATTACCCTGAATGGCCTTGTGTGAAAAACTTGCCGGTTCCCCTGCAACTCGCTATCTACTAGATGCTATTTAATCCCACTTGTAGGCTTTTGAAAGTTTGGCTAACAAAGTCTTTGCAGGTGTCACGTAATTAGCATCTCTGTAGAGCTGGGATCTGAATAGACATGATAAACAGAGAGCAGGGAGGGGTGTGATACACAAGCAGGTGAACAGTGCCTGTAGGAGTTGTGTGTGAGGAGATGGAGAAGAATGAAAGGAGTTTGGCTAAAAGTGAGAGGGGAGGGTGTAAGATAATGATCCTCTAAGGGAGGGAGAGGATGGTTCAAACAGAACCTGAACAATGGGCTGAAAATGTTGCTGTCACAAATTGTGTTACCTGCCTGGGCACCTCTGCTTAAGGGTTTTCTGCAGATGGTTCTTCTCATTTTAAGTCTTTGTCTGATTCATCCTTGGCATCTTTCCTGTAAGTGTATTTCAGTATGTTCACCCTCTTAACCCAGGGCTTGGTCATCTTGAGCAGCTTGTTGGACTGCAAGTGTCTGGTCCCCATCAAGCCTGCTCCTTGCCTGGAGTTTTCATCCAAATGCTCTTAAATGTCCAGGTGACAACAGCTTGGCCTTGGGAAGTGAAGAGCAGAGTGTGGCTTTGAAAGGGGTTGATGAAGAGGGGACCAGGATGGTGGCATTCAAGGGAACTTCGATCATTCTTCTTTGTAGTTTTGGTCATGAATGTTGGGATCAAATACACTTTCTTTTCCACACTTGACTGGTGGTAATACCTCTGTCTTAAGGTAGTTCATCACCAAATCTTCACCTTGGTGTAACAGTGAGGGAAACTGAGGCACACAGAGCTTGTAAGCAATGGGCAGAGCACAGTAGAAACCTCTTCTGAACTGATGGTATGAGCTGGTTTGCCCTGCCTCACTCTGTCACTAACTGGGGTAGGTAGTGCCTACATGGAAAATGGATGCTTCATTTAGCCATGCAACCAGGAGCATTAGCAAACATATAAGCCATGCTTCAGAGCATTCGCATCTCCCAGCCTCACAGGTGGGGGTCCCCAGTCCCTCCCTCCAGAGAGCTTGAAAGCAGCAGCACAAAGGCTCCCAAAGTTACTTAATAGATTTCGTGAAGTGCTGCTATGCCCCATAAAGGAACTTGTGTTGAGCTGGAGCATTGTTTGTATTGAAGCTGATTGCTGGTATTGCTGTTCTGGTACTTTGTGCCTGACCAGTGGCTCGGGATGAGGGCAGGGAGGGCTGGCAAATGTCAGTATTCCAACCTGGGAGGTATGCACTTGTCTGTGTTACCCCATTTCCTGCCTTTTTAAATCTCATATTCTACATTGCCTTTTACAAGCACCCAACAAATGACAAATATCCAACAGCAGTAGGTGTTTTGGCTGAGCAGGAGATGGCCAAACAAGGTCTAGTGGTTGGAAGCTGAAGTTGGGTGTGTTGAAATAGGAAGTAAATGATGCATTTTTCTATACTGAGGCTAATTAACCATTGAAACAGTTCACTGTCATAGGAAATCTTTCAGTCCAGGCCTAGATGTTCATTTAAAAGAAGTGCCATAGCTCAAACAGATGCGCTGGGGTGATGTGGAAACGTGAGGTTCTCGGTTTTTGTGCAGTCTGTCTGGTGTACATTCACAGTGATCCCTTTGGCTTTACATGAATCTCCCAAAGGTGCTATGAACTTTGTCTTTTTTTAATATCTGTGCTCTTTTAAGGAGCAAGAGATAATGGTGTAGGAAAGGGTTTTTTGGGGGGAGGAATGGGGAAGAAGGCAGTAGACACAGCTTTTAACTTCACATGTGCAAGAACTGCCCCATCAGTGGTTGGATTCTGTTTTGCTCTTCCTGATGTGGTTGGTGCTGCTCCTTCATCATAGGTGGGCTGGATCTCTCCAGCACTCTCTTGAGTTTGCAGAGACAAATTGCATCCACGCTGTTCTGGAGAAGAGGGTGAGAGGGAGGATATTCATCCCAACGTGGATGAATTTCTCAGATCTCATTTAGCTTTTAGGTCCTGCCTGTGAAATTGTCCTCAAGAGAAATGCTCTGATGATAAAATGGGTGTGAAAATCTTTCAGATGGCATATTAGGACCTTTGACCTTTTTTTCTTTAAGCGTAGAATCTTTTTGAGGGTGATAATACCAAAGTGTTACGCTTTTTTTTCTCCATTCACTTCTGCTTTCTGTTGCTGCCCAGCCTGGGAATACAATATGCTACACTGCAATGACAGAGACTGTTCTTGCAGCGTTCCCATCACATTCAGAAATAGGAAGAACAAGATGTACCACGAAAAAGATTATTTTTGTGAGACTCCACTCCAGCTTTGCAATTCCAAGTGCTTCAAGGATACGTCTGATCTTTGGTATGTTTACATACATCAAACAAGCTTTGAGGCTCTGCCCATCACTGGCTGTGCAATCTGTTTCCCACCTTCTTGTTCCAAAGGTGTTTTGCTCCTGACTCCCACCAGGAAGCTTGGGTTGGCGGTCCCTGCTAAAGTTGGGATAAAGGGTCACCTTGAGACATCCTCATCTGGAGGGACAGTCTCAATGTCTGGCACTTCTGTCAGAGATAGAAGGCAGACTGTGAAGTCTGTGGAAAGAGGTGGGCATTGCCAGAGGATGGTTTGTGTCTCAGGTGGGCTGAACTGTCTCTCAGCATGTTTCTCAGTCCTTGGAGGGTGGAGTATCTGTAAATTAGATGCATCACTTTTGTGTCTAAATAGGAGGGATGCATCTGAGCTGGAGAGGAAGAACAGATATGTGGCCAATTCGTGGGTCAGTTGTAGCTGTGAATTCAGTGCAGACAAGTTTCCTTCAGCAGCAAAGAATACCAAAGTGCTGTGATGTTCTTTATTTTCAAAAGCTCCAAGAAAGAGGTTACTGTATATTGGTATCATCAGTCAGGAGCTGTGGCTGTTGTCCTTTGCATGAGGCTACCATGTTAGCGATGCACTTGAGTGATATGTATCAGCGGGAGATCAGGACTCAACGTGATGGGGAAAATGGCCTCTTCTATTTGGTTGTTAATTATCTGCCTTTAATATAGTTCAGGCACTTGAAGCTTTATTTTTAGAGACTGATTCCTTTTTGTAATTTGATATAATGGCTGAAATAGCTATTCTTTAATGACCTAATTCTCATCAGGACTGACACTGCAGCCGAAAGACATGTTCTTATTATCCTCGTTTGTGTTTCTGTATTCCTTTCTCTTAAAGTCTGGAATGGACAGAGATGAGCTTGATCTGAAAGCTGGGGCCCTCCAAGGAGCTGGAGCCACGCTTGTGCTGGGTTCTTACTGTGTGCCAGGCCAATGCAAGAGCCTTGAGCTGGTCTTAGCAGCTCGGGTGCATGGTCAGCATCATCATCATCAGAGATTTCCCTTCAGCATTCCCCTCCAAGCAACACATGTGTTATTACAGCACAGTTGAATTGTGCTAATATTCTCCTTAATGAGTCTCATGACCCAAAGACGAAGCCTAAAAAGAGGTCTGTGAACCCAAATGTTTTCTGCCTCTGTCTGTTGACCTAATCCATAAGCAGGAGCCTGGCCTCCTTGGTTACAAAACATTGCAAATAATGATGCCAGGAGCTAAGCTTTATCAGCCACCTCTTAAAAAAGATTTGTTGTATAATGGTGTGTCGGGTGTGATTTTGCTGTGATTTAAGGGTCTGGGTCTGCTCATTGGTTTAAATATTTTCCAAGAGCATTATGAACCTGGATATTGGGTCAAATTTCTGGCTTGCAAACCTCACAGTTCAGTAACTCACAGGCTCTTGTTAATAAAAGCCCTCAGGAGAAGAGATGTGCCAGGATGCAGTGAAATATGTGCTCTGTTCACAAAGGTGGCGGCAGCTGCATCGGATGATTAATACTTTGTACATCCTGACACTGAAATGCAGGGTTTGGCTGGAGGACCCAGGTATTGTTGTGTCACAACCATATTTTATTGCATTTTAAGCTAGAGCAACTGAAACAGCACAGTTGCTTCCATATGATAAATAATGGAAATAAAACCTGATTGAATAACAGGCCTCCAAAAGGGGAGAAGCTGCTGGGAGCTTTCAGCCTTCTGATCTTCTGGTTTGCTTTGTCTTGGCTTTTTTATTTCCTTAAGGGAGTTTATAGTATATGGGAAAATGTTCCCTGGGAACTGAATTATGTAACTTTCATCAGTGTTAACGTGTGATGAAATGAACACTGAGCCATTCAATTAACACTGCTCCATTACTTACACTGATATCCACAGACATATTAATAGCATCTGCATTGATATTGGTTGATTATAAAAACACTGCCATTGTCAGTGGTAGAAACTGCTGGGTGGGTGTTGCAGAAGGGTCGACATGAGATGGAATGAAATCCTGGTGATGCTGGTGCTCTGCTAGCAGCATTCCCTTACCAACAGGGGATCTGCTTCACATTTGCAGTTCTGCCAGCAGAATAAACCACCAGTGGGTACTTCCTAAGTTGCTGAGTATATGGCTCAGCAGCTACCAAGCTCTTCCTTTTTTTCCCCTTTTCCCTTTTTAAAGAGGAGGGGTCAAAGCCATGATCTCTTCAGTCCAGTGGTCCATCTGAAAGGCTGCATACTGCAGCTTCAGAGGAAGCACAGGGAGAGCTTGACATTTGTATTAGGGAAAGCAAGGGTAAATGAAAGGGAAACTCAAACTAACTTTTCCTCTCCAAATTTCCATGTGTTTGAGATCTGTGATAAATATACATGGGATTACTTGTCCCTGATACTTGGTTCTCTACAGCACACAAGAGCTTAAGGACAGCTTGAGTTAAATAACGCTTTCAGATTTTTTTATTTAGCATTAAATTCTAATACAAATTTTGTCACATCTTCAAGTTCCTTCTTTCTGAGAACAAGGAACAAGTTGTCCTTCTGTGGTTAAGTACAAAATCCTTACACCAGAGACATCTGAAACCCCATCACAAAGGTCCTGGGTGGCCATAAAATACAGCCCACAAAGTAATATGCTCCCAAAGGCTGTGCTGGCTGAAATGCACGCTTGGCAGATGTAGCAGCTCTTAAATGGCTTCAAAACAAAACGCAACACAACATCAGCGGTGCTAGGGGATGAACAAAAAGGTAGGCTCTCTCCAGACCTCCAGTTTCATGTGTCATGTTTGCATAACTCCCACCAGCAGTTTGTGTTAGCAGATTTATGGAGCTGGCTTAGATTTATGGCAGAGAAACAGAATAGGAAGGCCCTGGGGGACAGAGTCAGTTCCTGCCCCAGCACAAAGTCCTGCCCTTATCAGCAAGCTCTGAGCCAGGTGCCTGGCTGCACCTTAGTGGTTTGAGCTCATTTGCTGTAAGCTGCCTTTTATGACTCCTTTAAACTAGGGCCAGTTCCTAGCAGGGATTGCAGTGCTTCTCTTGCAACCTCACCTGCCCGTGAGCCTTGGAGCATTGCAGGAAAAGTCTGGGGTTTTGGGTTGGGGTTTTGGTATTTTGTGGGGGTTTTGGCTGGGTTTTGTATGTGTGTGGTGGTCTTTTTGGTTTACTTAGTTTTGTTTCCTTTTATTTTCTTTTGAAAGTATAAAGGAAAAGGGAGAGGTTTGCAAAAGGGAGAGGTGAGTTAGTGTAATGGCTTTCATCCTATTTGATCTATTATAGAGGTGATGTTTGCTTATCTCTGGTAATGATTTGACTGGTCCCAAATCAACGTTAACACCTGTAAGTGATTTATGTTGCTATTCATCATCTCAGTTTCACAGGTAACGTGGTTTAATCCATGCAGTACCTGGATGCTCAGCACAGTGTTATCAGTGCAGCACGAGCTGCCCATAGCATAAAACAGAGTCCTCTTGCTGGGAAACCAGCCCCCAACAGTTCGGAAACCTTCCTGGTTTGCACTGACTTTACCTCTGTGTTTGATGGCTGGGTTTAAAAGACATAGTTTAAGTACTTCAGGCTTTACAGAGGGTTGGATGGTCTACCTGATGTCTTGTTCAATCTGGGCCCTGCACTGCTGGAAATGGAGCATCACCAACTGATCACATCCCTTTGTACTGCATTAGGTTAGTGCTTACAGCTTTGTCAGCTTTCAAAACCTGACCCCAGGTTTTCCATGCAAAGTGTCTACCTCAGGATTAGATTTTAAGAAGAATAATAATTTTCAGCACATATTGCTGTGGCTCAGTGGTTTTTTGTTGAATACATGTTATTTTATCATGTTCAAATAGCAACATAACTCTTATTATCAATGTTCAAATAGCAACATAACTCTTAGTGTTATCACGTACTCCCTTGCAATGCCTTGCAATCTGGAAAGACATGATCGTATAAAGAGTCTTTTGTCATCACTAAGTGTGTTTAACTTTGAGATCTGAAAGATTTCGTGTAGAACCTCTTTTAAGATTTTGTTTTATGTGTGCTTGGTGCAGGTAAACCATCTTCTCCAGAATCTTCATCTGTGATGGCCATGCATGCGCTATAGCTGCAAGAGCTGATGAAGAGTTTTCTTGTTCTTAGTCTTTCCTCTCCTTTCTTAGTGCTGAGGGAATCCCATTCATCTCCTTCTACAGTTGCTTTAGTTATAGTTCGCATTTCAACCTAAAAAGCACTTGTTTTGCAGACCTTCCTGCATGGCAGGATCAACTCTTTGAGTGCTGCTCTTTGAACACAAACTTGTCTTGTTTAGTATTAGATTTGCCTGACATAACCTAGTTCTGACTATGCTAGATATGTTTTTGTTGTATAAGAACAGGGAAAGATGATTTGTTTGGTTTCTTTTTCCTGGTAAAATAATGACCTGTAAACTGATGTGTGCATCTGGACATTGTCTCTGCAATACTGTGTTTTCTCCTCCAGAACCACCTTGGCGTCATGCCCATGTAATTAAGTCAAAGCGAGCAAGCAACACGTGCTTTGACTGTGCCATGTGGCTCCCTATTGTATGTGTTACAATGGAGCTTCTCAGAACATGCGGGTTAATTAACATCTTTTAGGGACCTGAATAATAGATAATGGTGCATAGGGCTTTAAAGTGTTGGGCTGTAATCAGTTTATTAGAAGACAGATGAAGACAACACAGCAGGGCTGTATTATTCTTGCCTATAACCCTGGAAATTAAATTGCATAGCATTTATTTGAAATTAACCAAATGCAATCTGTTTAAAAATGTACCAGGACCCGTTTTGTTCAGGTCTATACTTTACTTGTTTGTTTGTTTTCACTGTTTCTGGAGGGGAAAGACAGCCACGTTCTGCCCCTTCTAGTGCCTTGCAGCACTCATCACCATTGCTTTCTGAAATTCCCCCTTAGCTTAATTAACATTACAGACTGTACCCAAGCAGCGTTAATTAATCAGTTGCAAATGGCAGTTTTGAAGACGGCAGTGGTGACTACTGTTAGCAATCTGCAGTCAGCTTCTGCTGCCCACACGACGGGGATGGCACAAAGGAGCTGTGAGTAAGCAGTAGGCTTTTTGCTCATTTCTTTGCATTTTAATGCCAGAGGTGGAAATCCTGCTTTATTCTGTGGTTACACATCCCTGGCTCCACAGGGCAGAATCCAGTGGTGGAAAGGACGGGCTCTGGCAGTTTGACACTCTTGCATGTTGATGAGTGAATCTCCTTTTCTTCCTCCTCTGCTGCCTTGCGGCACTCTCTGCACAAACTAGAGAGCTGTCACGTGCCTGCTGTCCCACATCTGTAAGGCATTTCACAAGCAGATGGAGATACCTGAGCATCGACCTCCACCACATGTCATTTTACAACAGAGGCTGCTCTGCGATGTGTCAGGTAGCTGAACTGCTTTTAAACTCTCCTGATGCATGCAGAGAGCCTCACGAGCTGAGAGTCAGGTTTTACTTTTATCATTTCTTTTGCTCTGGAGATCAGTTTTGTGACCCTTTGCAGGCTGCAAGTGCAGGGATACAAGCGCTGACAGGCTGGAAGCCAGCTGGAGCAACTGTGCTGTCGTCATAGCATCACAGCCCTCTCTGTGGTGGCAGTATCCCAAACTCGTGCCCTTGTCAACCCATCGCTGAGATGACTTGCAGAACCTGTGAAGTGCCTGGTAGTACCCAACGTGTCCTCATTTACCGGGTATCAAGTGACAGCACCGGAACATGAATCTTTATACTCCTAAAAATAAGAAGGAAAAATGTTTTCCCTGCAATGCTTTGAAGTGCTTTAGTAGTTGGCAGTCCATTTTTTAATGGGCCTGAGTGGATGCCCCCTCTGTGTCACTGCTTGGCAGGCTGACAGCCTGGCTGCCTGATGCCTTAGACAGTAAACTCAAAGCTTCTGCTCAAAATCCTAGTGCTTGCTGGCTTTATCAGAATGCAGCAGCTTCCATTCTTGAAGGGCTTTAGTGTGCTGAGTGGAAGCGAAATGCCTTGGTCATGACAGTGGGATGAAACAGGAGCTTTCATCCAGGAGAGAGAAAGGAGAGAGCATGGCTGGAGGGTAAGGAAGTCTGTGTGATGGGGGCAGGTGGATCCTCAGCTTGGCAGCTGTTTTCCTGTCCTTTTAGGACAAACAAAGGGAAGATGCAGCACAAAAAGGACAGTAACATGGTACGCAGCACAACACGTGTGATATGAGATGTTTGGTGATGGAGTGCTGGGGAAAGCCCAGAAAGCTTGGCTTGTGTTGTCTCCTCTGCCATTTGCCAGCAGTAGGAAGTGAGGCAGGTATAGTGGGCTCAGTTTCTTCTGTCTTCAGAGGGAAGAAAGGAATATTTTGCCTTCTATTTTTTTGCAAAATGCCTTGAAATCAGGGACTGTGGAATATGCGGTCGCTGAAATGAGTGTTACTACTGAACTGAGGCCACAGAGATGTGACCTTTTCTAGCCTCTACTGTGTCAGCTGTGTTTATTCCTCTAGCTGGTATTTAGGAGATGCTGACCCTTGATCCCAGCAGACTGAGTTGCTCATCTGATCCCTCCCTAACCCAAAATGAGCCAGGTGACCAAACAGGTCTTTGCTCATCGGGTTCCTCTTGAGTTGAAGGAGGTCAGATACCTTTACACCAGTGGCTCAGCCAGCTGGCCTGCCCTTCCTGCTCACAAAAGAAGTAATGAGAAGCAAAAAGGAGTCACAGCTGCACATGAAAGAGAATAGTTGTCTGTGGCTCAAGTCTTACAGCAGCATTTTTTATTGCCATTGGTTGGCCGTGGTGATGTTGACAAGGAGAACTGTCCTTAAATAGGCAGGGAAGTTTCAGTGCAACTTGTATGCTGTAAATATGTCTCCAGGTAGCTGGAAGCAGAATGTGGAACTCTCTGCTCTCTTCTTTATTCATGTCAGCTCTACTTTTTCTTACAATGACAGGTAAAGGGAATTTGCATTCCCTCTGCCCACAGAGATTACACGGGGCCAATAGGCAACGCAGAGTCACTTTCGTGAAATGACAGCAGATACATTAACTTCTTTTGCCTTCTGCCTCTGGATTATTCACGAGCCAGACAGTATGCTACCTAAATACCAGAGTGAGTAATGAGGATTAGGTGTTACCTCTAATTCCGTTGTTATGAGTATTGCAGAACTTCCTGCTCAGGCT
>JANHGB010005099.1:2864-18593 GCA_026283785.1 Coracopsis vasa
TCGCTTCCCCCCCCCCCCCCCTTTTTTTTTCCTTCACCAGCCATAACCTACTAATATTTTGTTGCAAGTATTCATAGTGGTATGCTTTATCCTCTTGTGATAGCTGTTTCATGGTGTTTTCTCTCTCTTGAACCTTGAATAATTTCTTTGAGGTCAAATCAAGACCTCAAGGAATCACTGCCAGTCTCCCATGGTGCATAGGTTCTTTCAACTGCTTTTCCTAAATATATAGATATGTTTATGTCTCCGCATTAGCTGAAAATATGCACATGAATTAAAGCACTGTGTTCTCTGAGTTTGAACGTTGCTTTTTACTAATTTTTTTAACCTCTGTTCTGGAAATATCAAAACATAGGCAGCTCCTGCATGTGTTTTATTGGTATTTTTCTGCTTTAAAAGTAAAATATATTCTTTGAAAGCAATTTCAGTATTGTCATAATTTGGTATATTGTCATTCACATGCTTAAGAGAAAAAAGGTATCCTAAATGTACAATTTCACCCCTATTTTGCTTATGTTTACAAAATCCAGTTATTTGACTTCCATGACTAGTTTTGTAAATTGTTTTCTGCATATAGTGCTTCAGACTATATCAGAATAGTGACGCATTTTTAAAATAATGTGTTTATGTTTTGGTTTTTTGTTAGTAATGGAAAATATATGTTGTTGTGCCTCCATCCATTCAGAGTTTACTGTAATTTACAAGCTGTATTGTAAGTTGTATTACATCTTACAAGGAGGACTGCCCTTGAATTGTTTCAGACATGTAAGAAAAAAAAGGCTGATGCATATCACAACTTCTCAATTGTTAATAGTTGGCAAAGTATTTGGAAGACAAGATAGTGCAGTTAGAAAATGGAAATATGGAACTCTTCAGTATTAAAAACTTGTCAATATTAAACCCAGGATATGTCTACCATACATTGCTTTTTCTAATACTTTAGTGTAAATACTTGCTCGGCTTTTAGTAGGATATAAATAAACAATATAAAGCTATCTTGAACATTATTCGTAATTCATAAATGAAGGGAAAGGAAATGCAAAACTTAAGTATGCATTTTTTCTCCATATGCAACATATTTTCCGTGTACATGCAGCCTACACAGAAGTCAGTCTTACCTCTTTGTGTAACATAACTAAAATGTTACAGTTATAATAATTCAGAATTGCATTTAATTTTTTTTGTATCTCTAAATACCGAGCAATCCTTTGCATGTTTATTAATGAAGTGTACAGTTTATGCTATCTAGTAGAAGTGTAACTATTTACAAAATATGCAATCAATGCATGTTTTATCTTTAAAAAAAAAATCATTAATCGCGTTTTTTTTCTCTGTGTTAATAGCTTTCATAAACTTTCATAAACATTTTTCCCTTTACAGCCTGGGTGATAACAGGTGCCGAATTTTTCATATCATCTTAAGTAATGAAGGTAGCTAAGGTTGCATCTAGGTACATGGATATGTGTAATTTTTTCTCCTACTTCAAATGGATCCTTTGCCAGTATAAACAGTTTAGTGTATATTAATGATTTAGACAAGAGCTTTGTATCACACTCAGTTTTCTCAGTAGTGCCTTCCTTGTCTAGTTTTGGCTGGTGATCGTGTTGAAGGTTAGCATTTGCTGCTGAAGTGAGTAAGACCACCCCCCTCATCAGAACTGTTGTTTTTTACAGTAATCTAGAACAGACTAGTTGAATTCATAATTCTGCTGAAAAGGTTATGAAACAGTCTACATTGGCTCTGACTGCAAACTTTGACCTGTTTGGCTGAATTGTGGGAACTGTGCCAAAATTTGATAGAAAGCAGTTCTGGGAAGCTCTTTAAGATTAAATTCCAGGACTGCATGACTGATGTGCTAACGATATACTTGTGATATTAGGCAAGTGTTACTTCAATACAGTTTTAGGCTTTAACAGATCATTCACCTAAAAGTAAAAATCATCTCCAGCCTGTTTTAAGTAATTTATTGCATCTGAATATGATTTTAAAAGGCCCAGTTAAAAGTTGATATCCTGATATTTGTTTCTCTACAAGTCTCTTGGGTCAACTACCCTGGGTCCTCAAAAACTTTTTTCTATGCTTTTTGTTTGGGAAAGGTAGGAAAGAGAAAAGGTTCTAATTGCAGAGTATCTTGTATGATTTCAGAGAAGCTTTTCAGACAGCAGTCATTGAATCAGTTTGTATTCAGCACTCTTTTAACATGTGACTGGTTTAGGTGAATATTGAGATGGGAAGTCTGTTTAATCATACATTTCTTCACTCCTTTCATAATAAGAAGGATTTGGTGTGGGAATGATTAGGTTTCAGTTGAGGATAATCTCTCCAGACTCCTCAGCTGAGTACCAGCAAATGTGGTTTATTTCCTTCATTTATGTCAGAAAAAATTCTTTATTTACTCAACACAGAAAAAATACCTTTATTTCTTTTCATGTTTATTTTGTTCTTTCTGATGCTTTGCAAAAATGCACTTTTCTTCAGATTAAATAGTGTCTAGATTTGAGGAAAACAGTATGATAGAACTTGGTTTGGCTGAGTTGAGTATTGCCAGTGTCCTGATATACTCTGCTAGGGATCTTAATCTCTTGTTCTGTGGGCCAGACAACTGACTGTTGCATGATACAGTAGTCACAAGCAGGTTAAAGGCATTTTTATTAGATTTCATTTTTACTGATGCTCCTTTTGAATATTTTTACAAGTAATGTAGGTGTGTCACTTCTTTCATGGGAAGGGGTACTGGAACAGTTTTTGAATGTCCGTGTATTGCTTTAAGAAGTTTAACTGCCAATAATATTTTCTTGAAGTGATAGTAAAGTTGACAGCTTGAATATTTGTGTGTTAAAGTAAGATTCTGTGTAAATGCTCATCAGAAAGTTGGCTGGGCAGATGCTGATGTATACGTTATGCTGAATTCTCTGTGTCTCCAGTTACTTTATTAACTTTGCAACAATTAATACAGGTAGTGCCCTTTCAAGTATGTCAGTGAATGAAATGAAATGAAAGATGGCATTTGGCAGTAGGTAGAACTCAGTTGCTTGGGTTCTGAAATTCTGTTCCAGACCTGAAATAGTTGTATGTCAGACTTTTTTTTTCCCCCAGACAATACTGTTAGTCTCTTAAAATACACTACATCTCTGTAGAAATCTCTCATCACCTGAATGTAACAGTTAGAGCTAGAGATAAGAAGCTGGTAAACACTGATGTTACCATTATCTGATTTGTCTTTTTAGATACAATGTAAAACTGACTATCTTTTACATTTGCTGTTTTGAGTGCTAAAACATTTCACAACTTTAAAACAAATGTATCAGAAACTATGATGTTGCTCTGTGTCTAGAAAAACCTATAAAGTTCTGTTGTCTTTGGGATTTAGCTTTTTACTTCAAACCAGGAAAGTCTGGGCAATGGAAATGCTACTTGTTGCTGGACATAAAATTAAGTGACAGTCATTAACCTACTTGGAAAGCTACTGTTTACGGTCTAGCCCTCTTGCTGAAATCTTGTAGCAGATTTTTATTTTTAACAGGTGTAAACAACTTTAATTTTGTTGCTCTAAAGTTACTAGTGGGAGATTCTGAGGGTAAATTCTTCGTTTTTCATGTGTTTTAGAGTATGCATGCAGATTTTTTTTCTGTTTACTCTGTGGGAGCATTCATGTTTTAATTTCCTGTGGCTGAAAATTAAGAGGGGATAGGCTGAAGTGAGTTGTACTTAATTCAGGATTCAAAGATTATAGAGCAATGAACTACTGGAATTACTTTGTCTGACTAAATAGACTATGAGAAGTATCAGAATGCATAGCTGATTTTAAACTAGGTGATGTTCACTGTAATATTTCCTTTGGATGAGTCATGCTTTTTAGTTTTAATTTTTCTTATAATCTATTACTGTATCTCTAGCTAATATTTCTGAAGCCACAGCATTGTGTGTTGTGACTAAGTCTTTTCAGAATTATTGCTTTACAAGATAACCCTCCCATTATCTTGTCTCAAGGCCACTTGTTGGGATCTGGCAGCCTTCAATTTGACTGTATCAAACCACACATTGAAAGTTTTCATCCAGGTATCTGGTGTTGCTCAGTGTCAGGGACCTGTGTTGTTTCTGTTTGTTACTCTCATAGTACATATGTCAACCTAAAATCATACTAGCATTTTTTTTATAATGTTTGTTTGAAGTATATTAATAAAGAAGTTTAATCACACGGGGGGAGGGGGACTTCAAGGGAACTTAGTGAATGTTCTAGATATCCTTCTAAATTAATGCTTAGGAAAAAAATATTGCTACATCTTCCACTCGAATTTCAAATGAATTTGCAATTGCAATTCTCTGTGGCCCATTGCAGGACTTTTTGACTATATGGTAGAAAGAAGTGTATTAAGGTTTTAATTTCAAAGCAAACCTTTGGATAAATTCCTGACTGATTAATCAGTTAAGGTGTTTTAAGAACATATTTTTCCTCTGCGGTGCCTTTGAGAGATATCTTAATGAAAACTGGCTTAAAAGTTGTTAGCTGCGGTGATAGCTTGAAAAAAAACCTGAAAGGAATAATGTATCTTTCAGTTAATGTACATAGTGTAAATTATCATTTACCTTAGTTAAAAAATGAGCAAACAGGAGTTCTTCAGGGTTCTTGACTAGAGTTCTGAGCAGCTGAAAATGAAGGTTTTCCACAGGTTGAAAAATCATTGGGAATTTAGGGTGAATATCCCATTGCTCGATATAAGCCATTGGTTATTTTACAGAAGTGCTGCTGCCTTTATAAATTCCACTTGCTTTGCAGCTTAGAAATTCTGGGGGGAGTGGTGATGTTTAGCTTTATGGGTAAAGGTACAGTCACTCAAATAACTTTAAACTGCTTGGGAGCTACAGACCCGCTCAGACTAATTTCGGATTTGGAGACTTGTATTTTTTCTTTTATGAACTATGTGGAAACTACATAAATTCCAAGGTAGGGACAATCTTTGAATATCTAGTTTTACTTAACAGCATCCTGTTTATTAGAAGACACATTAAGAGTTGGAAGGTAGTATGTCTTTCAGGTACTTTGTAGCAATTTGGTCTGATTCTTCATCCCTTATTCATTGAGTAATTTTTTTTTTTTTCTTTCAATTGAATGTATTCGTAACCTGAAAAATGATCCATGGTTACAGTATTTTATCTGAAGTTAGAAAGTTTGCTTAATTGTTTAAACAGTTTAAAATTTAGCTATGGCAGAAAGAACTCAGCCTTTTTGTTTGAAATAGATTTCGTTGTTTTCTTTAATGTGTAGTATGCGTTTAGGGTTCCTGTTTCTTTCATTCCTTTCTCTGAAGGGAACTTTAGGTCTAGAGCAGGCTTATAGCTGAGGTATACTTCATACCGTACCATGTTGTCATACCATAGTTGAGTTGTTACCAAGTTATAGGAGGTTGTTGTATGATAACAAAACTCCTTTATTAACAGGAAAATTGGGGTTAGCTGTAACAATGAGAAAAATGTCTGACACTGAAAGAAAAATCTTTTATTAGGTCGACTTTGTAAGCATTTTTAAAATACAGTTTTTCTTTACACAAAATAGCACATCGTCACTTCAATTTCTAGTGAGCCGTTCAAAGATCACTCCACTTTTTTCTTTCTTTGTTCTAGTTGCATTAAAGTCTTCTAACTCTACCAGACCAGAGATAAATGGCATTCAGGAAAACTGTAGAACGGCAAAACGGGGAGAAGGAATGCAGATCCAGGAAGGAGAACTCTTACTGCAGGTATGTTTTGCAGTGGATGTATTGCTCACAGATTTACGTAAAAACAAAATATATATTTTATTTAATGTGCCAGTTATTCACTGATGAGATTGAGAAAGTTTTATTATTGTCAAATTCTTTCCTCATTTTCCTCATTTCATGCGCCTAAAGGTTAATATTACACAGCTCTTGCACTTTCTCGGGTGATAGTAATGACTTTGAAGAGAGGGTGTTAAGACTACATGTGCCTCTAAACTCTGAGTCATTTCTTAGACTCTTTTTCCCATGTCTTTGCATCTATTGTTAATAAAGATATAAAGAAACAGTTTTCACAAAAAGGTCAGATAGATTAGTCATCTGCTGTAAATTTGATCACTAATTGTCTAAAAAGAAATCTCTAAGAGACTTTGGGCTTGCTGAAATATCTTGCTTTCTCAGTGGTTTGAAAGAACTCATAGTTTGTAACACCAGTTAAGGACAAATTTTAAAATACTTTCCATAACTTGTAGTAATATGAACTGGAAAATGTTAATGAAACGTAGGTATTTTTTTTTAAAATCATATAGTCTGACAGCCTGCTTTAATGGTGTACAGTGTCAATGCATGTGAAATATAACGATATAATTCTACATCCAGATTGAACTCAATAAATGGCTAATGTAAGTATTTCAATGTTCTAATTAGTTTCATAAAATAGATTTTACTGTGACATGCAGCTCCATTTGAAATATGTTCATAATCTATCTTGTACACAGGCTTCACACAGATGCATCCATCAGAAGTGGCAAACATTAGGTCAGTTGGAGCCAGTGGCTTGCCTAGAACAAAATTAATGTAACTGTTTAAAGGGTAGAAATTAAAACAGGTTCTAAGAATCCCACAAAACATTTACTGTAAACTAATGCTACTTGAAAATTGTTTCCTGACCAACTAAAAAACTAGGACATGTATGTAATTTTCAAACCTTAATGGAGTATGACAAGGAACTGTTACGGAATTACTGCAGGTGAACAGCTTTCTTTTAAACACAAGTGATCTAAAAAGGTACAGTATATTATTTGTATTTGAGGTTTCTATTTGATGTGAAATTTAGGGCTTTATGACTTCTGAGTGGGAGTTATTAAAGTTTTGTAATTGCCTTTATATTAGGAATATTGAAACTATTTTTATAGCAGCACAAATATTATTTCCAGTGCTCCAGAATAATAAAATCACTGAGAAATTTCATTATGCCTTTTAAGATAATTATTTTAGAACTGCATTTTGCAAAACCTCCATCAGAACTTATCTCCCATTTATTGGTATATCTGCATGTTTTAAGGAACTTCAGTAATTTGTTGCATGATATGTGTGGGCAAACAACTTGCATTTTACAGAATTTTTGGCTTACAGAAGGCATCTGATTACAGCATTAACAATCCTGCTCCAAGATGAACTGCATACCAGAGCCACTGTAAAATGTGTTTGAATTCCAGATGCAGGAGCTGTACATAGCTTACATGAAACAGAGCAGAATAACTGATTTTAACATATGGGTCAGAATTAGATACTGTACAGCTTGCAGACTTTTTATATCAACAATTTGAGGTGAAAAACCCTGCAGATTAGGTCAGCAGAGGACACAAGCACCTGCTGTTGCAGCATTCTGCTCCTTGGGAATTACTGGAAACTTGATCAAAACCAAGGTTTCTATGTAACTACTCAAGATGTTTTGGGTTGGCGACACTATTTAATTTCAGGTTATTATTAATTTTATTTTTTTTTCTTAGCTCATACCGTATTCATGTAAATTTCACTAAACTTCCATAAGGAGTTTTTGAGCTCACAGTGATTTATGAGAATAGATTAAGAAACATCTGCACGTTAAAAAGGAGGGGTTCACATCATTTAAAGACCGGTCATTTAATCAGATATTAACTTGACTTAATTAGACTGTCTTAGCAAAAGAACAAGAAACAGTAAAACTGTATCTCTGCAAAATATGGAAAATATGCAAAATATGGAAAAGAAAAAATATGGAAAAGCAATAGTGGTTACCACAGTGTGGGGCTATGGGAGTTAATGTTTGTGAAAAAAATCATGCTGGTTTATAATAAAAAATATATTATGTTATTACAGTAAGATAGGATATCCTTCACTTACTTTACATTTTCTGTTACAGTAATTTTGCATAATAAAGAGTTTCAGAAAAATGTGTTTTGAGTATGCCGGCCAAATTTTACTTTGAATGCAGCTGAGGAAATTAAGTGGCGCAATATACTTAATCTGGTCCCTCGACACAGCCTTTTGTTAAATCTTGACTGAAATCCATAGAAGTAAATCAGCACCTTTCAGATGAGCTGCCAAGTCACAAATGTACTGTTTGCTATCACAACAATTGCCGTGAACCGTATTGATTTGGAGTTCAGATAAATGCCCTTTGCGTGACTTTGAGTGAGGAGCCGCTTAGTCTGTTGCTTCATGAAGGGGGAAATCTCTTCAAAAACATTGTTTACTTGCAACAGTCCACTTGTGCAGAGTCTTTCTATTTTAAGTAAGCTATAAAATATTTTCTTGAACTGTATAGGAGCTCTTGATGGCTTGATTTCCTGTCCACTTAGGCCCGTCTGCACTATGAATAGAACGGATTTTGGGAATGGGGTTGTGACATGGCTCCCATTTGTGCAGTGCGCAGCAGCGTGTGCCGAAGGCTTGAGCTACACAATCCTTGTGAACTGTGGTTGATATTAGATAAAACTTATGGTTGTTCTTGCTGATGTCCCTCAAGTCCTACAATCAAGGGTAATTAAAAGTCATCAACAGGGTTTGGCTTCTCCCTGAATTTTCCAGTTATGCATTTTCCCTTCATTAGAAGCAGTTTTCTTCATTGTGCCATGTGTACTATAGAGGCATGCAATGAAGAATGCTTCTGTTTGTGCTGTTAATAATGGTATGTTTTTGCATGCTTCACATTTTATTGAGATACTAGCGCATAGGTAAGACTTACAGGCACAGCAATTATCTGGAATTTTGTCTCTGAAGCTGACATATTGGTGTTTCCTCCCCAGGCATTAAATGGTTTTGTATTAGTTGTTACGGCCGATGCTGTGGTTTTTTACGTCTCTTCTACTATCCAAGACTACTTGGGGTTCCAACAAGTAAGTTTATTTTTTCCTCTTTTTTTTTGCAGTAGTTTTTCTTAATTTCAGGGGGCACCAGTGTTCACATTTAGGGTCTAATAGCTTGTGTAACAGAAGTCTCAGTTAGGTAGTTTGGGTTGGGTTACTTTGAAACCATATCACTTTTCTATCAGTTTACATAGCTGAAATGGGACCTCAGGCCAAGCACAACAGGAATATAGTTCCCAAAGTTGAGTTAGGCGAGATATGAAATTTTCACACTTAATTAGGCTTTTCTGGAACAACTGTTTGAAATGTAATACTATGGTGTTACCCAGTTTATGATGCTGAGCGAGACATAATTCAATGGGAAGGTAATTATTTTAATAGAAACCCTTCATACAAAATTAACTTTGTATGCCCCAAGGCTTTAACTATCAACTGAGTGATTTTAATATTTTTAGAATTTTAGTGTTCTCTTGCTCATATTTATTTATTTATTTATTTCAAAGCAGCATTTGTTATTTACAGTTTATGATACAGATCATGTGGCTAACTTCCTTGGACTTGCAAGCCACATACCAAAGTAGTAAAGACCAAGATCCAGTGGGCTTACGTTGCCTTCCTTAGCGAACTCCTGGGGCTAGTTTATGTTAAGAAGATAAAAGATTAGTTATAGTTATTGGGTTATATCTTTGGGGACTGGTTGATGATAGATTCAGTTGCTGTTTAAAAATAGGGAGAAACTCCACATGTTTTGCAATTTTAGCTAACTGGTAAGAGGTTGGGGAATGTTTGTATAGAAGAAAATATTCCAAACAAAACATTATTATTCCTGGGGTTACAGATTCTTTTGGTGTTGGGGAATGAAGAAAAATGCTTGGAAAGCAAATTGGGCATAAAATTTGTATAGTAATGCCAATAAATCAAGTGCATGTTATAGAAGTGAATTCTTAAAGTTACAAAAATTAGCATTTCTGGCAATTTATTCTGGAAAATACTGACTCTTTTATAAAATTCATCACAGCAAAATTTTGAGCTAGGCTTCTGCTTTTGCCAGCTCATCTAATTTCTTTAGATCTATGTTTTATTTTAAACGCGTTCTGTTTATATAATGGTTGGATTTTCCATTCATGCAGAAAACGGGCAGTTTAACTCCTCTGAGTTGACAGAGGCTTTTCTTGAATATTTTTGCTGGGCTTTTTCTCTTTCTTTCAACCACTGATCCTGGCTGTTGTAGCTTCACCATTTGGATCACAATCCTAACCATGCAACTGATGGTGATATGAGTACTTAATAATTACAGATTTTAATGCATCATTAAGAAGTGACAAAGCTTTCATGCAAACAAAACCAATGTTCATAATCTGCTTGGTTTAGTTCTGGAAGTTATTTGGCTTCTTTTGTGTTCCTGCAGCACCTAGAATGGGTCAGGTCCAAGTACCAGCTGACAAGTACTTTATTTCTAAGTATGTACAGTTAAATGATTTAAACCTTAAGCATAACAGTTCCAGGCTTGCTTAGATAAAAGCAGGTAAAGAAATACTTGACATAATGTTATTTTATCTAAGGTAGTATTTTTTTATTATTATTTCCTATGTTTGCAGTCATGGGTGTGACTGAATTATTCTCTGTGGTGCTAAAAATTTTTTCACAAAGCTTTGCCATGTGCATGCAAATGTATGTTTTTATCTCTGAGCAAAATGGATTTTGTTATATCTGTAGCAGCATTATCAGTCAGAGAATTTATATCACACATTGTCATACAAGTTTCTTATTCTCTCTTTCCCACCTTTTTCCTCTTTGTATGTAGTCTGATATTATACATCAGAGTGTATTTGAATTGATTCATACAGAAGACAGACCTGAGTTTCAACGACAGCTACATTGGGCATTAAATCCTGCCCAATCTGGAGATTCTGGACCAAGCGTACAAGGTGAGAATGCACTCAACTTTTGTGTTTGCCTGTCTGATTAGTGTTCAGGGTTTTTTAATCTCTGTACATAAAAAAGAAAAAAATAATTATTTTATACTAACAAAGGAAGGAATAACATCTTTTAAACTTACTGAATTTTAGCTATGTTTAGCTAACAATAGGAATTATAATTTTTTTTACACTTTAGATAAGCACTGCAATTTATAGCACAGCACCATTAAAATATTAGTTATACTTTAAATTGGAAGACTTTAATTTGGAGCATAAGTTACTATCTTACATGTCTGATCAGTTTGTCCTGTGGTAAACTGCAAAGCAGGCACCTGCATGTTTGTGTGGCGAACAGGGCAGTTGGAAGTGGACAGTTTCTTTTGGTGACATAATAAACAAGGAAGTTTGATTTTTCTGTGTTCACCCTCAGTTGTACGGCTTGTCTTAAATAGGTGTTTGAATAAGAAAGTGATTTCTCTGAAGTAATGATCTCTCTTTTTTATCTGCTACCCTTGGTCACAGATCATGGCACCAGATTTTTTACCTTAGGAAGGCGAACAGGCAGTTGGGTATGACAGCTTCTTTAAGCTCTGCAGACTGGTAGATCTGCTCTGTAACTAAGAATGTGCTAGCTACAGTGTTAATGTCGTGGAAGGACAAGGAATGTTCTTGTCTACATTTGTCAGTATTATATGCAGGCTACCACATGGACTAGCACTTCTCTTGGGAGTAAGAAGGGAAGAGAAATGAAGGATGAAATACATGAGCCTTTAAGACCAAATTGTATGCGTGTTAGAGCATCAGGTTATCACATGTTATTGGCTGATGTTTAAATGACCTGCTATAGTAAGAAACAACTAAGGAGAAACACAGTTATTATCTATCAGAACAGAGATGTGTAGGTACAGATAGTGATGTGTAACTTGGGAAGCATATGCCTTCCTCATGACAGCAACAAAACTGCTGAGACAACTCAACAATGCTCCATTTTGCACAACAGTTGTTTAAATATGTAGATAAAACACTGTTACTGTAAGTTACTTGATTACAGGTTATTGGGTTTAATCTAGAAGAAGTCCATCTTACTTTTTAATAAGTCTACTATTCATAAAGCAACTTGATTTAAAACTCTTAATAGTTTCATATTTAATATTTTAGAGTATGGAAATGCTGTGATTTGACAGAGAAATAAAACCCAGCAAGTGTTACTAACTTGAGTGGCTCACAGCTCAGTAGATTTCAATCTTTCATTTAGTTGTCAACATTGTTACATCGCCTATGGAGCACCTATTACATCGCCTATCTACACAGTCCGGTTGAAAACATGCTATGCAACTAGTTAATATTACAGCTTGGTAGAGCAAGCAGCTGCTGGCATTCAGAAATGAGGCTTTTATGTGTTGGCTTACTGTGTGCTTTAGAGTGAAACAGTGTTCTATAGCACTTAAGCAAGGGCATATTAATTTACAAAAGGTTGCATTTGAAAAGTATGATGCCAAGTCGAGTTGGCATCAGATTTGACAGTTCTTTATTTTGTACCTTGTGTTCCCAACTGACTAAAAGCTGCTAATTGTTTTTGGGCCTCAAGTAACGTAAAATGTTTAGATGTTGAGGATTTTTAAACTAAGTTCAGATTTATAACAAAGGATAATGCTATGATCATAAGGATCTTTTTTTAAAGTAGCATTTCTGCTACTTTAATCAATTTCTCTTTTAATACGTTCAGCTAGCGTTATGTAGATATTTATAGATATAATTGGACTCAGGCTTAAGCACAGATTCCAGCCTGAGTCTGGGAACTAATTCTGCTTCAGTTAGCCCAGACTGGTTGTTTCTCAGTCAATACCCTGGGGTATGCCCCTAGACCACTGGTTTCCTCAGCTGTTACTGTGACACTTGTCCCGGACTCTCCTCCCAGTCCTGTTATATTCCCAGAGAAGTCTGCAGAATTCCTCTTTTTCAGTCCCAAATACCTGCTTCAGGGCCTCAAGTCTGTATTATCTTCTAAAGTTTGCTTGCTATACCACCATGTATGATCTTGAACTTATAGAGACAGAAAAGGACTTAATGCACAGCATCATGTGCACGTCACTTCATGGAGTTGATGAGATACAGTGTGAGCTTTATGAGGGATGCGAGTTCTGATCCCTGTAGTGTTGACTGGTAGTTTTGCTCCAAGGACTGCAGATGCTCTGCAGGACACTCTACCATCTTACAGTGTCACTTCTCCAAGATCTTGGCAGCAATACCTTGCTGCCTCTTGTCTGCCTGGGAAAGTGCAGCAGTATGCCTTTCATAAATGTAAGAGGTTTGGGCTTGAAGCACATTCCCTCCTGTTTTGAATTCTGTTCACCTCCTCTCACGAGCTACAGATGGTGTTGCTTCTTCCACCTATTCACTCTTGGGAGCTGCCAGTTTTCCTCAGGAAGCTGACAGATGCTTTAGAGAACCCAGATTAGATACTTGCATTCAAATTCCAGCTCTGCAATTACCAAAAGGGTTTTACCAAAAGTTGCTCCTGTGGCAGAAAAACTGAAGGATACGCCCACCAGTTTTTATTTAATTTTCTGTGTGTATGAATTCCTAGGGAATTACCAGTTTGTGCATTTTTCATATAGATATATATATATTAGAAACAAGATCACTTTGCTAAATTTGCTGTGAGTAGACATGCTCTGGTATCACTGTAGTCTCTGTAGTAGGTATGATATGTAGTCTCGTGCAGAACATATGTATTCTATCAGAAGTTTATTGATTTACCTTCTGTTTTTACTTTATATAGCAAATGTTTGAGTCTGTTTCTAAATGCTACTTAGCAACAAAAGCTTGTCCTGAAGCGGCAGAAGAATATCATGTTGGTATCCTAGTTTGTCAATCATGGGTTTGACTCTCTTTTTTTCTTATAGTTGCTATGCCTTTTGCAGATCCTGCAGTTGCAGAAATACTGGTGTGCTCTTTATTGAGAACTCTGCTCTCTGCAAGTGCTATAGAGTCTAGATTGTTGACAAACATAATAAATTAAAAATAAACAAACAAAAACTCAAAACTCAAAAAACCCCACGACTTAAAAAAAATAATTAAAAAACCCCAAAACAAAACTAAACACATGCAGTTTTCAAATACTGTAAACCATAATCCCATCAGAAGAACTGGTACTTAACCCGGTGTTATAATCAGTATAGGTTCTGAGGATGTTTCCAGTTTACATTGTTGTTGCCCAGGTCATGACCTAATGTTTTGTTTATGAGACGGAAGATGATTTGTTATAGATAGCCTTCAGTAGGTGTTCTTCTAAAAATAATCCTTATAAACAATCCTTTCCTGTAGGAGATAATGGCTTTTCACAGCCAGCAACCTATTATAACCCAGACCAACTTCCTCCAGAGAATTCTTCCTTTATGGAAAGGAATTTCGTCTGCAGGTTGCGATGCCTGCTGGATAATTCATCTGGATTCCTGGTGAGTATGGAGTTGTGTAAAAACTTCCACGTATGCTTGCAAGTTGGAAATCTTCACTATATTTACAATAAGTACAGCAACTTGCTTTATTTATTAAGTCTTCATAGCTATCCAAGCTGCTTGAACCAATGTGTTTGAGTTAGTGACACTAAATGTGTCCCCTTCAGCATGTTACAACCAGGTGCCAATTCTCTCATTTCTCATGGCTCAGTTTACTCAATGAAAAATGAATAAGCATCTGCTTTTGTAAAGTACTGTGTGATTTGCGGATAAAGAAGCATTACAAAAATTATTTTCTGTTGAGTATCTTGAGATGCAGTAAGTCATAATCACTAACAGAGCCATAGTTTTCCCTTACTTGGGAAAGTCTGTACTTGCTCTTTCTAATATTTTTTTTTTTTTCTGTTTGTCAATGTTGGAGATGTTAAAAGAAATGTGAGTTTGTCATCCTCTAGGTGACTTCTTACAAATAGAGTTGTTTATGTAGGATTTTGCAGTTGTACACATTTGCATACTTCATACTAACGACTGACAAATGCAAGAGAAATAATTTCATGTTAATTATATGCATGTATAATGCCATGTTCACTAGAATATTAGAAAATCCAGTTTTTACTAACTTCCTGTTAGTTCTTTTTCCAGTGAGTTTATTAGTAGATCTCAAAGTGATATGCTCAGGGCTATAACTACAGTGTTCGGTATTGTAGCTAGCACTTGTGTATGTGATGCTACAAAGCTTGAATCAGATGGGTCTAAAAAAAGATAAATAGATATATTGCATCATAACAGAAATGTTTTATTCTTAAATATCTCCAACATATAACAATTACTTTTTTCCTTATCCTAAGGCTATGAATTTTCAAGGACGATTAAAGTTTCTCCATGGACAAAACAAGAAAGGGAAGGATGGTGCTGCTCTGTCTCCTCAGCTCGCTCTGTTTGCAGTAGCTACTCCCCTGCAGCCACCATCTATCCTTGAGATACGAACCAAAAACTTCATCTTCAGAACTAAACACAAACTGGATTTCACACCTACTGGCTGTGATGCAAAGTAGGTGTAAATTATTCTGCCTAATACTCTGATAATTTGCTTATGAGATAGGTTTCATCTATGTATTTGAAATATAAAGCTGGCTAATTTTTGCAGTCAATACTGATGATTCTTTAGGAGCTGTTAGGATTTTTCTCTTTGTCAGTGTACTTCCTTGAAAGGGCATTTTGCCTTTCGACTCAATCATTACAAACCAAACAAACAGCCCCCTCTCCACTCCCAAAAAAAACCCCAAACCCCACACACATAAACCCAACTATTTCTCCTTCAACTCAAATAGATGTAAAATACAATGGAGATGTTATTTACTTCAAAATAAATTAAGTCCTTTTTTTGTACTATGGCTTTACCCATTTCCAAGTCATTCTTTCCCCTGTATAAATACTGGAAATACTGTTGCATTACCAGATCAACATAACATAACTATGCGTCAACATGGCAAGAAGCCCATTGAGGTGCTTCTTTATAAAAAAAGTC
>JANHGB010005100.1:0-14605 GCA_026283785.1 Coracopsis vasa
GAACTGTTGGAACAAGTCCAGAGGAGGGCCACGAGGATGATCAGGGGACTGGAGCACCTCCCATATGAAGATAGGCTAAGAAAGATGGGGCTGTTCATCCTGGAGAAGAGAAGGCTGCCTGGAGACCTCATAGCAGCCTTCCACTATCTGAAGGCGGCCTATAAAGATGCTGGGGAGGGACTCTTCATTAGGGGCTGTAATGATAGGATAAGGGGTAACGGGTTAAAACTTAAACAGGGGAAGTTTAGATTGGATATAATGAAGAAATTCTTTACTGTAAGGGTGGTGAGGCACTGGAATGGGGTGCCCAGGGAATTTGTGAATGCTCCATCCCTGGTGGTGCTCAAGGCCAGGTTGGACAGATCCTCGGGGTGACCCTTGGGTGACATGGTTTAGTGTGAGGTGTCCCTGCCCATGGCAGCGGGTTGGAACTGGATTATCTTAAGGTCCTTTCCAACCCTGACTATTCTATGATTCTACGATTCTGTACTCTTTTTACTTGAGTAGCAAACCTAAATTGACGGTAAGTAAATAGAGTTAAAAGTCTTTCTATGCAGTGTTTGTGCAGAGATCCAGCATTCTTGTTTGGCATTCCTGTATGGATTAACTTGTCTTTGTGTACAACAGCAGTAAAACTAAAAGTCCACAGCTACATCAGATTTCTGAAAATAGGAGGCAAGCTAACTCTTAAGAGTACTCAAGGTAAATAGCCAGAAACGTCTTGAGGATGAAGAAGGAAATGCAGAGATCCTGATGTCAGAGTTGCCCACTCTGTGTTTCCTTCTATCCCAGTTTGGCATTTGCTGGAACTATGTATTTAGTAGGAACTAATTGTGATAGTTTTACTTCAGGGACTGACTTCCTTTGCCACTGTCACTAGTTTGAAGTAGGGTCATACGCAACATATTCCATACCAACATACGCAGCGAAGCATACGCTTAGAAGCTGTACAGATTGTACTTTTATAACTTTCAGGATTATCCTTTCTTCTCTAGGTTAAAGCACATTGACTAGAAAGAAGGGAAAATATTGGTTCAGTGGGGTTTTGCACATGCCTATCCCATTTGTTGCTAGCATCAAAAGAATTTGTCCAGAGAGGTATCTGTGTTTGTTGGTAGAATATACTACATTTATACCTATAGCCACAGGCCCTGTAATGGGAGTGATGAATTACTTTGATTGCCTTGTTTGCTCACGTAGCCTGGCTAAGTTTGGGGTTTTTTAAAGAAAGTTTTACCATTCTACCATGCCCTGTGGAGGTGAAGCATTTTTTGACGGAAATTTGAGAGTCCCTGAGATTCAGTTTACTGAGCAAATAGGTGAAGGTTAGAATTTTTCTCCCCAGTATTTTTGATATGTAGATTGGATGATGAGATGAAGACTTCTTGCATTTTGCAACATCTGATAATGATAGTTAAAATAAAAACTGCAAAAACAGTGTTTTATTGTATTCTCTGGAAGAGAGGCAAGGCTTTGGTTTGTTTTCTATTTTCTATTTCCTTTTCTATTTTCAACTGTCTCTCTGAAATATTTGGGTGCTAAAGTGGTTGAATGATAGCTCTGTGGAAGAATACACTGCTGAGCTTTTGTACCTGTCAAGCATAGTGCCAATTAGTCAACTATTAATTCATTAATCACCATAGAAGGGGCACTTACAACTCAAAGAATTTATAGTTCAAGAGGCATAAACAGGTAAAAACAGACCTGCAGGGAAGTTGAGAAGAAAGCAGCTATTTGATTATTACTGCTAGATGGGTTCCGGTCAGCGTATTTTTGATTCAATTTTATTCTCCATATACTACTGCTATATACTCATTGATTTCATTCTTATAGAAGGCAGAATCCAGTCTTCCATATTCTGACTGAGCAAGCTGCTTTCTATCATCTTTCATGACCTCCTCTTTTCTTTCTCTTTGTGTGCTGGCTGGTGAGTTACCTGTTGTTAACAGCACAAGTGATCAAAACCATGTCCTTGCTAAAGTCAGCCAACAAGCTGTTTATGACTCAGAAAAGAAGCCTTCTGGTTATTTGGCTCAATTAGAGCCATATGGACTATCTACCTCCCAAGAGCAAATGGCAATGAGTCGGAGAAAAAGACTTCCTCCCCCAACGCTAAGCAGGAAGTGTTGACCTAATTGACAGATAAAGAATCTGGCAGGTTAAATGGAACAGAAACTGATACAGCCATTGCTTAAAATGCCTTTTGTGTCTAGGTTTAAGCAAACGATAGGCAAGAGTTACAATAAATAAGGCTTCTGTAATACAGAAACCTACAGCAGTTGCAGAAGGACCTTGCAGATGTACACACGATGAAGACATTTGCATATAGATTTGTACTCTAGGTATAACAGACGCTATCACACTTGTCAAGGTCAGCTATGTATGAATTGCACAAGAACCTATCCATGATAGATATAATTGCTTAGGGAATTCTCTTAATAGTGATCCAACTGTCCAGCTAAAGATTGAATCAGAACTCCTTTCCTGGAACTGGCTTGCAGATTCGAGGGACTTGGAAGCCCTTTTTCATACTACAGATACTTAGATTGATTTTCAGTTCTCAGGCCAAAAAGATTTTTCTTTCATCCTCTGAGCCTTTGCATATATACAAATATATAGAGGCAGTATAACATTCATGCCTTAGCTGCTGAAACAAACTGATTTTTACAGCTCCAGTTTTCTTTCCCTGATGGTTGCCTGTCCTCTATATTTGACTCCAACAAAATTGTTGTGGCAGATGCCTTGGTAAGTTCCTATTGCAGCCTGATTCCTTTCCTTTTCTGATGCAGCATTAGTTTCCTTCATTTTCCAGCACTTAGAAAAACTCCTCTCACAAATTATGTCATGTATATTTTATAAAGCAATTTGGTATGCTAAAATATGCAAATCAGTCTGATTTTGCCTGAAGGCATCTGTCCAAGTAGAAATGAACCTTCAGAAGTTCATTTTTTGCAGTCTTACAAGTGCTTTTCTGTACACAGATATGGATGCAGAAATCATAGCACAAAAAGGCAGAAGAAGGAAATTGCTGGAAGATACAAACTCGTGTTTCTGCAGACAATGGGTGATGGTAGGAATACACTTGAAAATTATTAATATGATGTTTAAAAATTAACAATAACTTCTTGTATCCTATCGTCTATTTGGTTAGTGCCCAAGAATGGTTCTTCCCCCAGATGTTTTCTATGGTGCTTGCTTGCACTGATGATTTCTTGTCAAAATCAGCTGGAGAGAAAATTGAACAGGGGAAAGAAAGAGTGAGCATGGGAAGAAAACCACTGCCATGAGCAGCTACCCTCCATGAAATTACCATCAGTGCCACTCAGTTTGCTTTTCCTCCTGAGAACCTGTTGAGCTCCAACACTTTTGCTCTTTGCAATAAAGAGGGAAAATAAAGGCTTCCTCACAACTCTGTGGCCACATTGGAGGGCTGATCCACTTCTCCTCATAATTTCCATAGATTTTGATGAGGGTTAGGAGTATGGTCAGGAGGCAGCAACTTGGAAAAGGTACAGTGGTCAGACTCTATACCCCTCAAAGCCAAGCAGCTGCGTGTCACTCCGTCATCATGGAACTATATTGTCCTATATCTGACAGCTGAAAACTTTCCTGTGTAAGTTCTGAAACATTCATGTTGATTTCCATGATCTACCACAGGGTCGCTCTGGGACTGCAAACATAGTCTGTTGCAGTGACATAACTGTCACTTAGTCTTTCTGAGCTAATATCTGAACACTGCAAGGGAAGTTAAAAACTCATTTGCTTTGCACAATATGAGGTTATACAGTTTCATTTTGTTGAAGATGTCCCTGCTCATTGCAGGGAGGTTGGACTTGATAACCTTTAAAGATCCCTTCCAACCTAAACTATTCTATAATTCTATGAGTATGGCAAAGATACCAGGTAATAGCATCTGTATGTGCATCTGGAGAAGGCAGCATAGGATGACTGAACTGTGCCTACTGAATTTGTGCTGTATACAGCAATCTGTGAATAAGAGCAGATGCAGAATTGTCATATCAGCCTACTGAATGCTGTCAGCACTAATAGCAACATCATGGATGCCTCTAGCTACAGTAAAGGAGATTCATGGTTAGATACTCATTGGCATTCTTTTGTGGCTCATGCTGTAGGCCAGGTCATTGAAGATCCCAATCCAGAATTGTTTTGCTGGCTGAAATTGTAGGATTATATTACTGGGTGGCATGATCTCAGCTTAACTCTGTACAGACTATTAAGTGAAATGAGCATGTGAAAATAACCCACATGCTACCCATTCATTAATTCTTCAGTAGGTTTGTTCTGTGGAGAGCAATGTGCTAGTCCCAGCCACTAATCACCTGTATACTTTGGTTTGGGTCCATTTTTAATTCCTGAACAACAAAATTATGGCTCTATTTTGACAGATGAACATTACAGCAGATGTCAGAACAGATGTGTATCATTTTTGAGTTCTGAATCCAAGAGTGGTGGCATATTATCACTAAGTGAAAACTAGCTATAACACAGAGAGCTGGAATCACTGCATGTTAGCACTCAAATTCCTCTCATTGGTCCACATTTTAAGCCAATGGGAGAAGTTTGAAAAAAATCTCCTGGATTGAAGGGGCATAGTCTTTAATATTTGAATTAGAAAAGAGCAAAATATTAGAAAAAGTGCCAAAGAGATAAGATATTCTTCACATGTACAAAGGCTTCTTGATAGGTATTCAGGGAAAATCGTACTCCAAGGTCTGCTGTGAAAACAGATATGCTCAATAGTTGCAATGAGATCCACATGGTATATGTCTCTTACCACCCATAAGTAATGGCAAACACAAAAATTAATAACAAAGCACGGCAAGCCTCCTCGTCCTCTACTTAAGCAATTATTTCTTCTTGAAAAAAAAAAAAAGCAAAAATTTTGTCTTGATGAAGAATTTATAAAAAAGGGCACAAAGTTCTTAATGTGAGAAAATATGCCCTCAAATCTTTTCCTAGATTGCACAGCAATCAAGAACATGGTATCGGCATGACTCAAGCACATATTCAACAGATTTTTTTACTCGAATGATGTATATATAGTTTAAACTTTTCCCCAAAATAACCCATGACTCAGAGTCATTAAATCCGGAAGGGTAAATGTGTTTATGGACAGTGAAACTAAAAGAATATTTACCTTTACGTGTTCAATGTGACTTATAAATATTCTTTGGCTGCATTGAGTAGATGTACATGATAGTGATCCTTGGTAAAAATGTACGCTTGTTCTAGTTTCAGGTAAGTGACTGCTGTGCTTGATTCAGTGAAACTCTTTTGGTGCACGTTAAGCCTGTGATTAAAAGTGACTAACAGTATGTGAGAGATTCGAAAGCTTCATCACATCAGACATAGCTTACAGTCTGTACAGATAAGTTAAAATGGATAAAAGGGAGTTTTTATCTCAGAGTTAAATTGAGTGAACTTTTTGTGGTTTACAGAGATTGAAATACAACATGGTTTGTTCTTTTGACCATAATGGCAACTTGATAGTCAAGCTGTTGAGATGGAACATGGAAATACTGGGTTTCATGTCCCTGTGTGCAATGTGCAAGAGACACTGTTGCGTGCTTGGGAGGATTTGCAATCTTTATATGAAACTCTTCAAAAGTAGAACTGGAAGTTCCATCAGAGGGCTGCTTCTTTGCTGCTGGTTCAGAGAAAGACGGGTGGAAATGCAAGGTATGTCTCAAGCTTTCACCCTTTCTGGTGTGGTTGAGGCTAGCCAAAAGATGGCTGTACAAAACCACAGTGAAACGCTTGCAGGATAGCAAGAAAAGGGGGAAGCTACTGAGGAGATGCAGAGGGTAGTGTCTTCTGTAATTCCAATCTGCATGCTATCCTCTGTGCCTGTTTCCATTGTATCTGAGTAACCACTTCCAGTGATTGCTCTCCAGGAACACCCAAGTGCCATCTTCTTCAGTCTTTCAAAGGTGCACCAAAATGCAACCCAATGTCTGCTGTGTGATAAGCCTGCTTTCCTGGTCTGAAGATGCTAGAAATTTTAAACACAGAAAGACTGGGCTTGTTTTATTATGTCACTGAGTCCCAGTTCAGGCTTTGTAAAACTTTAATTTCTCAAAGACTGAGAAGATCACCCTCAGCCCAGGGTTCAGCTGTCTGAATCAAGGCCTGTTATGGTGCAGAGCAGATGTGTGAAGTTGGTTCAAATTTATAGAGGAAACTGTAATTAAGGTTGTATGAAAGACCATGAACTGAAGCCATACATGGTAAGGAAATCAAAAACACTAGGTGACTGTTGAGGGCTAGTCAGCAGCTAGTTACTCAGTTTGGAGATGAAAAACACCATCTTGGAAAGTTATAAACCCCAAAAAATTGTAGAGAACTGGAAGACGGCAACTGAGCAGCATCATGAATCAGACCATTCTGTGAAGCACCAGAGGCTGTTTCTTCTCCACCTTCCTGATTCATTAGGGTGGTAATCATGTTAGTGTTCAGATAAGTATCTCATTAGTCTCAGCTAGTTATTGCATACAAGCCAATAAATATGTTTTGTGCACTTTTCACTTTTATTTATCCTGTTTGCAGAGTCTTTCTGCATGTGGTAATAGTTTCCCCAATGAAGTGACCAGGAGGTGTAAGGTTTCAAGTCCTTAGTTTTTCGCACATTGCCCACCATTAACAAGGCAAATAGTTATGAGTTGCTGCTTGCTGTTAAGAATGTAATTCACATCAAATACACCCAGAACACCTTCAGTATAATTAAAATAAAAAAAAGAAGAGAGAATGAAAATTGTTCAACACAGAATACCTGATAAAACTACCTAAAGTATCTTTCATTATAGACTATCCCTTAGAAACCTTTAGAGTGCTTCAGGGACCACTTCATCTTCATGTGCTGTCACTGGTTAGGGATGTTCATCTGTAATGTTCAAGTAGAACCTCTGATACATGTGACAGTCCAGAATTGTAATGACTGTGTAGGCAATTACCAGCTTGAGTTTGCACATCTGTTTGTGTATGTATGTTTAGGTTCATATGCACAACCACTTTGCTTCTGCTGTACCTTTCCCTTGGCCATAAACAAACATGGTGGCAATATTTTCAGTGCTGTCAGGTTTTAGTTCAATTCTCTACTGCTAAGAAGATTCCAACTGCCAGGATCATGATGCCACTACTGGCACATAGTATTGAAAGCAAATTGCTGTAGACTGCATTCACTCAACAATATCAAACCCCTTCTTTTGACTGCTGAGCCACTAGGGTTTCAATTGTGCTGTGAATTTGACGGTCAGCAGAAAATTAGTAGACTTAATTACATGCAGAAAGCAAACATATCTGAGTGACACATAAGCACAGTGAGATTCTGTGTTCCTGGTATGAAGAACTGTCTGTGAATGTGATAGGAGATAGATACTGAGTAAGGAAGGCTTACAACAGAAAGATGAGGACAGCAGAGAAAGTCAGGTGTTGTAATACTACCCAAAGAAGAAGGGGAAAGGAGTTCAGCTTTCACTGACAAAAACCTGAAATGCTAGAGAAGTCAAATTGTTAATTGAGGAGGAGGAAGCTATGCCCCTTGCAAAGCCATAAATGGCTGATGTTTTTTAGTGGTGTAAGGAAGGATGGGATGTACCAGGGCAGAAAACCAGACGAGACTGGGAGAGAAATCCCCACAATTCTCTTATGCATGCTGGGTCTTTAAAAGCAGTGGTCTCATTGTTGCTCGAGTTCTCACTTTTTTTCTGCTTGACCTGCAGCTACAGACTCCGTGGTGGGAAGCGTAGATGGTGAGCATCTTGCCTGTTCAAGTTTTCTTGTTCAAGGGGAGCTCCTTTTCCAAAAACAGTGCATGTCCTGGCAGTCAGTGCAATAGCCTGTTAGAAGCAGGCCTCACTCAGGCTTCAGATGCTGGCAAACCAAAAGATTTTGCCTGGATAGCCAGGGTGGTGCATCACGTAGTACAATGATGCACACTTCATCACACTGCAAATGAGTAATGCACATTGCATCACACTGCAGATGAGCTAGAATCAGATACCTGATTTGCCATCAAATATAGCAGCTAGAATATTTCTCTGTGTCCTAAGCTATGCAACATCTATTGCTGAGTTTAGGCAAGCAAAGCAAATGAATGCCTGTGGCAATAAACCGATAAGAGCTGTGAGAAGCACTGATTCTACTTCCTTCTTTGGCTGTTTCAGAGCCCAGTGAGGCTAGCTCCAACATGTGTGAGTTGTTGGGTACTGCTGAGCCTCTCTGTCCCATACCTCCTTCACCAGGAAAATGTGTTCCTGCCACTGGGTGAGAAGACTTGATAAGAAATCAAAGCAGTGATGTGAAGGGCAGCCCAAGGCCAAACTAATTGAGTGTGTTGGGAGAGGTAAATGAGTCACTGTATAGTCCTACTGGTGAGGAAAGATGGAAATACACAGTTGCAAGTTTAGCTCGGTGTTATATCAGCTTGGCAGGCATCACTGGGCACAAGATATCAAAAGGCATAAAGCTGTTGGCTGATTATTTCCTTCACTGTAGTACCAGTAGTCCTTTGCTGTTATGATAGTCAGAGATTTTGGTAGCATACAAATCCCATGTAGGTGAAATAATATATCCCATGGTCATTAAAGTAGGTGCAAATAGCTTAGAGACGAAGGCTGTGTATAACATGTATGTTGTAATTAACATTATGGGAATATAAAAAGATGCAAGAAAAAAATACATCGAATTACAGAAGCTGGAGGAAGAAGAGAAAAGTACAGGTTGCTGAACATTTTTCTGTCTCATCTGTGACAGTATTTGAACACGAAACTAAAACAAATTTTTCCTTAAGTTTAAAAGCTGGTTAAGTTTAAGAGCATCCACAGTCTACAGGAAATAAACATTTGCAGTGAGGGTACAGCATATTAGATTAACTTTTTCAAAGTAAATCTGTGGAAGACGCTGCTTTAGCTGTTAAGTTGAGCAGTTTGAAGTTCTGAGAATCCAGCTGTTAAACTTCTCAGAGCAGAATTTATAGGTTAGATGCAATTAAATGGACTTGTTTTTTGTGGGTAGAGGAAATATCTTAGACAAGTGCATTGTTATAATCAATGGATATTTATACCTAAAGTAAATCAATGCAATGACCATACTCCTTTCAGTTTAGGTCTTGGTATGGTGTCTTGACAACATGTGTGGCTGTTGTCTATTTGAGAAAATGTGTGTGAATTGTCCAGTAATCCACTATGAGCAATGATAGGCATACTCATAAAGTGCAAGGAGTGCTCAGCTCAAAATTCAAAGGGAAGAAAATAAGTCTGATATTTCCTCTCCTCCACCTCAACTCCCTACCAATGTTTAATTCAAACAGTTCACCTAAGAATGAAACATCAACAACTTCAAAGTTATTACAGATCTCTGGTGCAAAACTCCTATCTCAATTCTAGGAGTTTCATACCCATATGTCTAGCTATATTCTGAGATTAAGGTTTTAGAGATTGGTGATATTAGTAAAAAACTTCAGTAAAATTTCATAAAATTCAATTCTGTGATGATTTGAATTTTATATTTTAACACAGGTTTGCATTGCAGATAACAAGAAAGCTTCTCTTAAAAAAGCAATTAACCACAATCACTGTCATTGCAAATAAATTATCAAGCAAGCTATTGACTTATAATCTACCACAGAGTTAGAAAAGTATTCCCACAGAATGTAATTTACTTGAAAAACAAGTCACAGCCATGTAAAAGTTTCACTAGCAATTTCAGCAGGAAAGATAAAGCCGCATCATTTCACTTTCTTGTTCCATTTTGATAATGCTAAAAATTTGCTTTGAATGATTACACCAGAGGATTATAAGAAAGGATAATTAGACAAATGTTTGGTGTTCTTGAAAACATTTTGGTCATCTTAATCCAAGATTAGACATTTTAAATTTGAGGGAAAATGATGACATTTTGGCTTCTTGCTCTAGTTTGGGATAAAAACAGAATTTTGAAGCTGAAATTTCTAGCAGGTTAAAAGTGTGAATTCCTAATCAGTTCTCCTTCAAAGGTAAGATAAGTAATTATCTTAATTTACAGCACAGAAAAATGAGGTTAGGTATCAAGAAAATCTTCCCTCTGATACTGCTGACTGATATGCAGAAAAGTAGTGGAGTATCTGGTGACAGGAGTTTCTAAAATGGGTTTTGAGAAATACATTAGTGAATTCCGATACAGTTAGTTCTGTCCTAGATTCGAGGAGACAGTCTATGTGACCTCTTAGAGTCCTTGCTTTTCTTCATTTCTATGACTAACCATTTTCACTGCCCCAACTGTTGCATGACAAAATCAGGTTAGAAGGGGAGTATTCATATGTGAAGCCAGAAGCAATTTCAAAGATTAAGAAAAGCATTCTTTAATGACTTCTTTGGGCAGATTTGTCCACTACACTAATCAAATCCATTGGTTTAGGTTTTTTTTCTCTTTTTCTTGCCATCAGCTAAAGAGCAAGGAAAACAATCAGATTTACAGAGCTGTTTTAATGATTAGACATCTGTGTTCCAAGCAATTGTACATTCAGGACGTTGATATTGGTAAAATTGATAATGAATTATACTCCTTGAGGCTGTGGTTAATTAAATTGGCTACCCTTTTGTCTTTTGCATGGGCATCTGGGGAGTTTGGCTGTTGAAATTGATGAGTCTTACTTTCAGCAAATTCCTAGTGAACAGGCAGTCCTGCTGTCAGACAGTCATGCAACTCAGATCACAGTGATCTTGCACTTCAAATTATTCACCATCCTTTAGGAGAAGCAGTTATAGAGAACTTGTTAAAACCATTTGTTAAAATGCAAGCTGTCTGTGGGATAAGAAAAGTCACAAAAGTGAATCAGGAGTTTTTTTCAAACATGTGTTTCTGGTGAAAAAGTGTTAAAAAAGACACACTGTCTCCCTTTATCTGGCAGTCAAGAAGCACTGTCAGTGAGGAAGCACTTGTGTCTTTAGCAGTTGGTGTTATTGCAAAGCAGTCAGGAAAGCATTAGGTGTATTCATGTTCTCACATTTCATTGGGACTAACATGATGAAAATTGCAGAGGAGCCCGGGGAAAGGCTGCCATAACTGAAGCACATTCAGGACTAAGGCTGCCTGAAGACCATTCTTGTTGAAAAATTTTCATTCCCCTGTCCTGTGAGAGTCACAACACCCACTCTGTGGTAAAAAGTGCTCCTAAACACATAGAAGAATGGATAGCAATGGTGCATCTCTATGCCAGCTGCTCCTCCAAGGATTAGCTGAGTAATAACTACTTAAAGCCAAGGCTAGCCTAGTTTAGAGCCAGAAAAGTCATACCAAAACTTTGTGGGAGTTACACTGTCTGAAGCTCATTGTACTTCTTCTGTCAAGAGTTACCCAATTACCAGTGGCCTGACATAACAACCCTGCACAGGGCAGCAGCCCAGCTAAAATCCACTATGTAGATATGTTTTCATTGGGTTGATGAACACCACAGACAGTGGAAAGCCAGATTCATTTGCAATGCTTTATTCCTAAGAATAAAAGTATCTCTGATTCAGTCGCCTTTGCTGTGATTTTAAAAGGTTTCATTTAGCATACCCTCGCATGACCTCCCAGTCAGTGTGGTCCTGGTGTCACAGAGCTGCTGCATGGCACCAAACAGATTTGAAGGTGTCTGGGGATGTGGGACACACCAGTATGGCCATAACCCCTCGTATGTGCTAGGATTTTCCTCACCCATAGCAAAAAGAACACAAAAAGGTGACCACTCTGGAGTTCACAGTTAAGATAATAAAATGCAGAAAGGTAAGAAAGGATAAGAGAGATGTGTGACAGCATTGCTGGCTGCAATCACACCATGCCATTAAACTGACACCTTTTTTTTTCAACAGAACTTACATGGCATCAAGGCCTTTACTGTTCCTCACACTACCCTACCAGCCAGCAAGCTGGTGATGAACAAGGAGCTAGGAGAGGACACCTGATCACAGCTGGACAAAGGAACACCCAATACCACATGACATCATGCTCAGCAATAAAAGCTGAGAAGATGGGGGAAGAAGGATGTTCAGAGTGATGGTGTTTGTCTTCCCAAGTAACTGTTATGCATGATGGAGCCCTGCTTTCCTGGAGATGGCTGAACACCTGCCTGCCAATGGGAAGTAGTGAATGAATTCCTTGTTTTACTTTGCTTGTGTGTGCAGCTTGTGCTTTACTTTTTAAACTGTCTATCTCAATGCATGAGTTTTTGTTCTTCTACCCTTCTGATCATCTATCTTCTCCATTCCACTGTGGGGAGTGAGCGAGCAGCTGTGAGGGTCTTAGCTGCTGGCTGGGGTTAAGCTAACAGCTGTTTGGGATTAACTGGTAGCATCATAAATGTGCCTAGAATGGTAAGAAAGAGGGAGAGCATTGTGATATGGATAGCATTCAAAAAAATAGAGAAAAACTGTTATATCTTGCTACTTTCTTTTGGAAGAAAATTGGGTAAATTTGCCACTTCTTCAGAAAGTACAGAAAGACACTGCTCTACAGACCTGGTAGTCACAATACTGAGTTACCAAAAGGATTTTTCTGTGACCTGATTTCACTGACAGAGACCTTAGTGCTGGCTGGTTGGTTACCTTCAGAAGCCCTCTGTGGGTTTTCCTTCTTGAGAAATAGAGAATTCCAACCTAGTGGATGTGGGAAAAAAGCTAGAGGTCATAACACTAGTTTTGCACCCTTTCTGCAGTACCAGCAGCCCATAATAACTCAGGGAAGCCACTTCACCCTTTCACCTGCTGAAATGAGGAATTGGTATTCTTAGCAAATCAGCTTCAGAACTATAAATTTTTCTCCATTTTTTAATGCACTGTTAATGCCTCAGAATTATTTTCCATTGAAAGACACTAGTTTGAGGCTTTGTCAAGCATTAAATCACTTGTTCCATATGCTGCTACTCTTCTCAGGGATAGACCTGGGAACAAATGTACTTTATCACAAAAGCTCTTCTTAAGTGTTTCTTCCACTTAAGAAATACATTCTTACCCTTTCAGGAAAAACAATTTCTAGTTCCCATAGTGATTTCTTCTGCATACCCACCAAAAAGAATCAAAATTAGCTCTTGCCCAGTTCTTACTAAGTAGATTATAAATAGCATTGCATAAGTGTCTGTGCGTTTTCAAGATTATTTCATGTATCTGCTCTGTTCTGTTACAGCTTGTATTTTCATGTGTGTGTGAAGGCAAGAGAGGCTGGTTATTCAAAATGTCCAATTTGCTTTTTATTGCTATCTGACAGATCATATTTTTCATGTGAGTATTCTTCTTTGATTCTTCTGGTTCCTGCCCGCTGGTTGATCTTGTAAAATAGCTTGCTATCTTCCTAGTGATGGACAAACAACTCAAAAACTCTGAACTTTTCCTTAATTTTATTTTTAAATATGGTATACATTTTTTTATTCTTTTCTAGAAAAAGACTGCCACTTACCAAGCAATGTAGGTTTGGGGATTTGAGGGTTTTTTTAAGGAAATGTTAGTTAAGCTCTTCGAAACTCATTCAATAATTAACACCTTTCAGCGATATTTAAGTTAAAGGTAATTACTATACATCTAGAAAGCAATATTTACAAGTTGGAATGAAGTATGAAGGCCAGTGTTTATATCAGTTTGGTTTAGAGTTAGTGTTTACTCCTTCACAGGAACTTCCTTCTGCTCCTGCTTTGAGCGTTGGTCAGTCAAGGAATATGAAAGTTATCTTTCATTAATTCAGTAAGATTTAATTGAAAATGACATTTTTGGAACTAAGTCTTATTTTATAAGCAAACACATTTGTGCCCAAAATTAATTTACTGTAAAACAAAGCAGTACATTTTTCCATCAGAACATAATTACTACTCAACTGAAAGCAAAATTGCATCATTGTTGACTTTTAAAATAAGCTTATATAATAATTAGGGATGCAACATCCTGTGATGGTATTTCAGTTATCATAGATTTTATTTGACTAGGAAAGACCTGTCTAGATCTGCTTTGCTGCTACTTTTCCTGGGTGAAGTACATATATTTTTCAGATGTGTTGTCGCAAAACATCTGTTACCAATGCTGCTTGGACAGCTGTCAAAGAGTAGGAACAGGGTGCAGTGTTGTTGTCCTTTTGGTCAGGATCTCTGGGAGTAAACTGAAGCTGAAGTGGCTGATTTGTTTTCTCTTCCTGGAGAGAATTAATGTTCTGTTTCTAAACTGTAAGTTTAGATTAAATTGAGACAACATTACAAATGTGAGATCTAAAGCTCCTGTGGAAAAAAATGATGCACAGAGTAGTGTTTGTAGTGCAGCTGTATACTACATCTTACTGGCTAAATCTAAAATGGTAGTTTAGGAGCATAGAGGAAGAAGCTGTAAACTATTATGTACTCCCTTTTCTGAACTTTGTGCATCCACAGTGATGGAGACAAAATGCCTGTCTTCATCCTGTTTATTTATATGGCAGCATGGCAGCTCTCCATATAGGCTTTCCCCAGATATCCTCTTTCATTTGTTATGTTTAATACTAATTTATATATATATATATACACACGTGATGGCTTAACTTCGCGAATGAAGATTTTGGGAAGGGCTTTACCCACGCTTACTACAAGCGCGCTGATGACTAAAAAGGCCAATGT
>JANHGB010005103.1:4843-25301 GCA_026283785.1 Coracopsis vasa
TCCTTTCCCCCTCCGCCTTTTGTTTCCGCAGATAGCCGGCACACAAAGCTGGTCCCGCATTCGGCCGCCGGCGAGGCACCCTGATGAGCGAGCCCCGGGCGCGCCATGGATGTGACTAAGATGGGCACGATCCAGCTGCAGAACCCCTGCCACCCCACCGGGCTGCTGCACAAAGCCAACCAGATGCGCCTGGCGGGGACGCTGTGCGACGTGGTCATCATGGTGGACAGCCAGGAGTTCCACGCGCACCGGACAGTGCTGGCCTGCACCAGCAAGATGTTTGAGATCCTCTTCCACCGCAACAGCCAGCACTACACCCTGGACTTCCTCTCGCCAAAGACGTTCCAGCAGATCCTGGAGTACGCCTACACCGCCACCCTGCAGGCCAAGGTCGAAGACTTGGACGACCTGCTCTATGCCGCTGAGATCCTGGAGATTGAGTACCTGGAGGAGCAGTGCCTGAAGATTCTGGAGACCATCCAGGCCTCCGAGGACAATGACACCGAGGGCGCCGCTGCTGATGGAGGTACCGCCACCGAGGAAGAGGAGGAGAGGAAATCGAGGTACATCAAGGGCCTCTTCATCTCCAAGCCTGCCAACGAAGAGAGCGGCTATGCCGGGGTGGCCGGCCAGAGCCTGCCAGTGGCCACGTCGGAGCAGAGCCCCACCGCCTCGGCTTCCTTTGGCCCCCTCTCTGCCATGAGCCCCACCAAGGCGGCGGTGGACAGCCTGATGACCATTGGGCAGTCGCTGCTGCAGGGCACTCTGCCGCCCGCCGGCCCCGAGGACTCGCGCCCCGCAGCCGCCCGCCGCCCCCCCGGCCTCGCCGAGGTCAAAACTGAAGCGATGCAGGTGGATGACACCTCCGGCTGCGACAGCCCCCGGGCAGCCGAGCCCGGTGCCTCTGGTGGGGAGAAGCCCGATGAGAAGGGCAAAGACGGGCCCGGCACCCCAACCCGCGGCAGCGTCATCACCAGTGCCCGTGAACTGCACTATGCCCGCGAGGAGGGAGCCGAGCTGCCACCGGAGCCCGGCCAGGGGCTGCCGATGGCACCGGAGCCATCCGCTGCCACCCAGGGCGAGAAGCCGCTGGGCATCTACTCCCTGCTGCCGAACCACAAGACTGAGCCGGTGCTCGGCGTGCCGCCCGCTGTGGCATCCGCCCTGCACGTGCAGCCGGCCCTGGCCGTCTCCATGGACTTCAGTGCCTATGGGGGGCTGCTGCCCCAGGGCTTCATCCAGCGGGAGCTGTTCAGCAAGCTGGGGGAGCTGGCGGCCGGCATGAAGACAGAGAGCAGAGCCCTGGGTGAGCAGTGCAGCGTGTGCGGGGCAGAGCTGCCGGACAACGAGACCCTCGAGCAGCACCGGTGAGTGCCCAAGCCATGATGCTGCCTTCGTGCTGGGTGGGAGGGAGGGGGCTTGCTTTGGGGTTCGGTTTCTGGACGGGTATCGTGTGTGCCGGTGCAAAGTTCTTGCCATGTACCCCAAAACCGTGCTCGCAGGGACAGCTGTTGCAGCTGTCCCACGTCCAGCAGCCGTGCCAGAAGGTTCTTTCTAGCAAGCACTGGTTGGGAGGGCAGCCTGGACGGGGCTTTGCTGTAGGTGTTTCTCACTAGCATGAACCCCAATGGTTTCCCTGGCCAGCATCTGCTGAATGGTTCCTGTTGCTGCCCTTTGAGTTTGGGGATCTGTGCGTAAAGGGATGCCGTGGGGTTGGACAGCCCTCTCCCACCCTCTACCGAGAGCCGATCCCTCCTGCGCCATCACCGTTGCATCCGTGCTGGGCTGGGTGGGAGAGACCGGTGGGATCCCTGTGCCTGGCTGCAGCGATGACGTTCGGGATGGCTCCGTGCAGCGCTCTGTTCCCTGAGGTTCCGTGCTGCTCGGTTCAGGGAATGTTTGCACTCTGCATGAAGTAGTGTGTGGGTCAGGCTGGGGAGCGCCGGGGCGAGTGCAGTGGGTCCAGCACTGCGGGAACTGGCTCAGGGTTGAACCTCTGGTGGCTGTGGGTGTGATTTTGGGGCTCCCCTGCTTGGTGTGTGGGGGTCTTTGTGCTCACCCACACCTCAGGACCTGCTGTGGGTGGGAGCGCAGTGGTGGTTGTCGGTGGCGTGTGAGTTCAGAGCTCTTCTGTTTGCTGCCTCCCAATCACAGCAGCAGGGACCGGAGCTCCTTCCCAGATTTGCCTGGGGAATGGAGCCACGTTGATCACAGCACCTAAATCAGCATCGCTGGTCAGCCCCCTTGGTGGTGGGCATGCTTTGGTGAGTGCTGTGCAGTGCTGGCCCCAGCACGGCTGCAGCCCCGCAGCAGGACAGCAGTGTTCTGCTCTGAGAAAGGCAGCACCGGTGCGGTGCCGGAGCTGCTCACAGCCTCCCCTTGCTCTGCACCCTGTCAGATTTTTAATGACTCAACAGGTTAATTAGTTCCGATGCACATAACGCGCTCTGGGGATGGCGGTGGTGCCGCATGCTCGCTGCCCTGCGTGCGGGGTGGGATGCACTGGAGCCGGTGTCGGGCGCCAGAGCAGCAGCTCCCCGCGTGTTCAGCCCACGATGTTTGCAGTGTGGGGCACAGCCGCTGAGCTCCGGCAGCATCACTCCTCAGTCTGGAGCTGTAGTGCATGCCATGGGAGCAGCACTGGCCCCTCACAGGGATCCCTGGCTCCCTGTGGGTGCTTGGCCGCTTTCTGCTTTGTTCCCTCTCCTCGCGAGCAGGGAGCTGGTGCTGGGGCCGGTTCGTGTGCCCGGAGCTGCCTCGGTGCAGCTCTTGGCCGGCCGTGCCGTGCGGTAATGCAGACCGAACGTCACCGGAGGAGAGCTGCAGTGAAGGCTCAGGGAGAATTTTAACGTGCATTTCTGCCACAGGCTCGAGCATCTCTCTTTCCTCCTCCGAGCCGGAGAGCAGTGACCGATGCAGCTGTAGGGGATCTGCTCCGAGGCAGGGAGGACTGGAGGGTTGGATCCTTCCCTGTGCGCACAAGGGATGGGAGATGGGGGGCACGGCCCATGCTGTCCAGTGCAGCAGCCCCTGTGTCAGTGCCTCCTGGGCTTGGCTCGTTTTGACAAGTACGGCCACGGCCGCAGCTCATTTCTTGTTTATTCCTGATGGTTATCAGGAGGCTGGGTACGCGCCGTGCTCCCATGGGCTGACCCCAGCACCGCGCTGAGCAAAGCCTCGAAGGCGACTGCTTCAGCCAGAGCCCAGCTCCGCTCGCCCGTTCTGCCGTCACAGATAACCTGGCGCTGGCCAACTTTGCAGGGAGAGCCAAATCCTTTGAGCCATTTTTAAACTGATCCCTAAGACCGTCCATGTTGAAAGGCATTGGGCAACAGTGAGATGAGCTCACTCCCCCTGTCCCCCCCCCAAGTCTAAATCCAGGCAGTCTGTGTGTGGATGGGGTCTCATGTGGCTTTTTTATAGTGTTTGCTTTCTAATATGTTGTGAAAATTACCATTTGGGGAGGGTTTGTGGGATCCTATTGTGTTCCTGGAGCTGTTAAACAGCTTCTGAGCTGGACTGGGATCTGTAACTCCCAGCTGGAGTGGTTCTGGTGGTGGCAGCAGCTGCACCGTGCTGGCTACAGGCTGCTGCTCACCCCAGTGCCTGATGGAGAGGTGGTTTAGGGGAACCTGTGTGCTGCACCGAGGCCCTGGCACCCCCTCCCTGGGCTGGCTGGCAGTGGGGGCAGGATGTGCTGGGGACACCGCGGTGTCGCTCGTCGAGCAGCGGCTTTCACTGACCTCCTTCTGCTGTGCATTCGCTGCTGTGGTTTTGCTTTGTGATGCTGAGGGGAGCGCGAGGTGCGCAGAGCTGAGCCGTTCCCAGCTGCCGGGGAGGGCACCACGCAGCACCATGGGATGCTCGCCCGCCCGGTGCCCTGCTCCCATGTGCTGAGCCCCAGCAGGTGACAGGCAGAGCCCCCCCGAGCTGCTGCCACTCTCAGCACTGAGCTCAATGAGCCGACGTGCACCGTGCCTGTTTACATCGTGCAGGCGAGCGTATACATATGGTGGGTCTGTTTGTTTACACACACACATGCCTAGATAAGGGTAAATATATATGTTTAGAGTCTCGGAGCCTTCTGAGTGCTGTTCCCTCTTCACTGGTATGGGAAGTGCACACAGGAATGAGGGGAGCAGGGGGCTGAGCGGGGCTTTCGCCAGCTTTGGCAAGCATGGGGGATGCTCACCCCAGTGATGGAGGGAACCTGAGGGACATGGTCTGCGCCATCGCCATGTAGGAGCGCGGCTCCACGGCCACCCTTGGCTCATGGCAGCATCGTCTGTGCCATGGCACACCATGTGGGTGAGTCGAGAGGGCTGAAGCGTGACCTTTTGGTGGCGAAGTGGCTGCAAGCCACAGTGCTGGCTCTCACTGGGGCTTTCAGGTCCCTGAACCCACTGGCTGCTGCATGGTCCCTTTTTTCTTCCTCACCGAGGTTATGATTTTGAGTAATTGAGTGTATATTGAGTCGGCAACTCTTTAACTTTTTTTATAAAAGATTTCCTTTTAGGTTCAGCAAAGTTCAAACTTAATCTAATGTTAGCATCGATCACTGCTTCTAATTGCAGGCAAAAAAGCCATAGTTCAGCAGCCCTTTTTGGGCCTGTTTGTGTGAAGGGAAACCTCCTGAGCTGAGACGCAAGTGCCACACTGAGCCCACAGCAATTTGTCATCGGGATGTCAAATACCTTAAAACTTTATAAAAGGCATGGTTTCATTTTTTTAGTGTCGACAGCAAGGGATGGGGATGGGATTCAGTTGGGTTCATGAGTGGATGCTGAGCATCCACAGCCCTATGATACCCAGGTATCTACCCACTATGGTGATGAGCTTGCTGGCAGCCTTTGCCACATGTATCTGGATGGAGATGCTCGGCTGGAAAATGAAAGTGCTTTGTGGCCATGGTGCTGGTGGAGACTGCAAATGCTCGCTGTGGAGTGGTTTTGGCCAGAAGGCGCCCGTCCTCGCTGTTGCACAGGGGGATGCTCCTGGTTTGGGGTCTGAGTTTTGCATTTTGAGGCTCCATGGCTGAGCTGTCACCTAAAAGACAGTGCTAAGGGTAGGAGTGAGGGGACTTTGCTCTTCCACCGTGGCTGCTGGCAGCCTCAGCACCCCAGAATGCACATTTCTGCCCTCTTGTCCTGTTTCTGAAGTGCCAAGGAACAGCAGATCTATCCAGCTGCTGCCAGCAAGACCAGGAGTTAATGCTTCCGTTGGTCTGAAGTGTTCCTGCTCAGGGAGCCCAAGCTTCCCGTGGGATCCTGCAGTCCCTGTGGTGTGTAGCCGGTCGGTCTGCCATCCACACAGAGCTGTAACGTTAACACCAGAGCAAACCTGAAGTAGCCACATAGGAAAACATTCCGGCATTTGGCTCTTCCCTCACCAGCCTCGCTGCCTGGATTAGCTGAGCCTCATACTCCTAATGCCATTAGGCACGTTGGCACTGCTCGACGTGGCACAGTGAGAAACAGATGCAGTATACTATTAAGGCAATAAACGTGATAAATCGGATCCCAAGTGCTTTGTGAGATGTTATTAGTGTTAATTTTGGTCGCCTGGTACAGTAGTTGTTTTTTATTTTATTTTAAGCATTCGGGGATTTATGTCCCACTGCGGCCGAAACTTGAAAAAAGGAGGAGAAAGGAGGGGGGAGGGAGGGAAAATCCAAGCCAGAGCCCCCCAAACTCTGCCCGTGATTACTTCCAGAGTCCGAGGACGACTTGGCAGCTCTTGTTTCTTGCTGATGGGCCTTATTAGCAGCACCTGGCATCATAAGGGGCTAATGGAAACCAGCGTTGTGGCTGCCTGGCCGCTGCCGCGCGGCGCGGGGCAAGGAAGCTCTTATTAGCTTTATGGGCAGGGGGACGTGCCCTGCTCAGGAAATGAATGTTGCAGCTAAGGTCCGCGGCGCTGACCCCGAGCATGTAACCTGTGAGCACGGCGGAGACCCCGCTCAGGATGCTTGGGATTTCGGGGGCTCTCTGGTTCTTGTCATAGGCAGAGGGGGAATACAGCGGGCTATATGCAGCCTTGAACTTTTGATTTATTCGGTGGGGGACTTAACCGTTTCCATACTTGGCTCCTGGCTTGGAGCGGGAAAAGCCCCCTTGGCTTCCGTGTTATTCCATCAATTATCCTGCGTTGGTTTAGCTGTGTGTGTGATGCTCTTTAAAGCAAACCCCTGAGAGTCCCGTCATAGAAAACACCAGTGTTATATATTTTATTTCTATTTCCCCTTGCTCAGTGATGACTTCTGCGTGTTCCCTCCTGCCAGCGATGCCCTGTGGTGCTCCGATGCCTTGTGGCTCACTGATGACAGAGGGGCTTCCAGGGAAGGGGCAGTGGCGAAGCTGCTGCTTCCTGGGGCCCAGGGCAGGCAGATCTGCACCAGCTGATCCCCATCGGCTGCACGGTGGGACCCTGATACATAAAACCTGCCTGCTTGCCTGAGGGCTCTTTGCCTGGAGCATGCTCCTTGGCATCGCCTGCAGCAGGTCGATCAGCTTTGTGGAGCCTTTTCAATTCTCGTTACAACTGACGGAGTGATGCTGTTTAAAAAGGTGCTCGCTGGCTGCACAGGAGAACCCTCAGGAAGTCTGTGCTGGTTCCAGGGCGACGCTATCGACTCTTCCTTTCCTTTCCCCATGGAAGCGGTGCGGAGCAGCACAGGTAGTTCATGATGGAGCGTCCCTGCAGCCTTCCCCACAAGGCTGGCTCTTTAGTTACACCGGTGCGTAAATCTGTTTTCCTTCGATAGAGTAAACCGATCTGCATTTTCCTTTTTGCTCACAATTAGCAGGATTTTTCTTTTGCCCCCTCCACCCCCAGCCTTGACAGCTTCAAGAGAGGCTTTAAATGAGTAATTACTAAATATTTCCCGGCAGCCAAACACGGGGCCATGGCATCTCCTGTTGCAAAAGTGAAAAATATTTCTGTTTGCAGTTAATTTTAGTGGCAGGCAGATCATGTTAACTGGGTGTAATTGCTTCCAGATATGGCAGAGGGTTTTGTGTGTTGGGATGAAGGGTCTGGTAAGTGCTCACTTCCTGTGTAAATTAGCCTATTCCATTCATTCCTCCTCACCCGGCAGTCCTGGCTTGTGTCACTCTGCCTGCGAGGGGGTTTCTCCCCCGGCCCGGTGTTCAGTGCTTTATGGTGGGTTCAGGCCTTTGCTGGGCATCGCTCCCTCCTGTGCCATCACAGGCATCTGCAGCCGGCTTTTGATGGGAGATGCCAATGCAGGTAGCAGCATCCTCCACCTCCTGTTCGGCTTTGCCAGGCTGGGATTGTGCTCCAGCCTTGGTAGAGACCAGCAGCTGCAAAGCAGCCGTTTGATGGGTACCAAGGAGAGTGGAATGTAGGGAAATTCAGATGGGAGAGATTGGTGTAGGATGAGGGACACAGCAGGGTTCATGCATCCCTTTGACCAAATGCAAACAAGGCAGGCGGATCTGCGTGTGGTTGTGCGCCTTCTAATATGGCTTATGAGCTTCCAGTGCAGTCATGACTTTACTGCCCAGGCTCGAGCTTGCTTGCCGAGACTTGCCTCGAGGTGTTGGGGAACGTTGTGTGCGTATTTGTTCTGGATCATCTTTATCTAAGCCAAAACATGCCTGGAACGTGTGGTGTGAGTTTTGAGCACTGGTTTGTGCTCGTGGTGTTTTGGGTGCCATGGGGAGCAGCCAGTCCCTTTGCAAGGGCAGGACTTGCTGTTGGACCGCATGCTGTCACAAGTGAAGGTGGATTCCTCTTTCTGCCGAGAGCATCTGCCGTCTCGGTGGCTGTGCAGCTGAAGGAGGAAGCTTTGCTGTACCATTTGGGTTGCAGGAGCGAGCCTTGCATCCCGGGCGCTTGCGCTGGCCGGGGGCCAGGCCCGCCTGTATCATTTTCGCTGTAGTGTTCTTAACTGATTTTAAGTAGATTATGGCTGGATACACACCCCGCTGGGCCGGTTTAGTTTTCCACTGGCCTTCGCCGCGTTGTTGCTGTTTTATTGGCACGTTTTTAGCAAACAAGTCGGCAATATGCAATTGAGGAAATACCTCTCCATGTAGGCACGAGCTCTGTAAGGCGCATTGAGCCTCGCTAGAGCCACCCTCCATAAATCAGCGTTAAGCACCCTGCTTTGTTGCTGGTGTCAGCGCGGGAGATGGGCTGGTTATCGCCGTGTATCAGCCGGGCTGATAACCCCGTGCTCTGTTGAGTGCTGTGCGAGGAGCGGCTGCCTTGCTGTGCGCTGTGTGCGAGGCAGAGTGCCGGGGAGCACTGTTGGGTCCCAGCACATGTAATGGGCCATGGCACTTGTGTTGTGTGCCAAGGAGGGGGCTCTGCATCCCCTCAACAAAACACACCTCCATCTCCCTGCAGCCGCAACTTGCGGCGGAGAGGAGGAGGCCTGTTTTCACCTTGGTGACCTATAAAGAAGGCAAACATCGACCAAGCGGAAAAACAAAGAGAAACTCAAAACAACCCCACAAAACAGCAGATCGTTTCCATCACCTCGTGCTCGTGAGGTTGGAAAGAGCACAAAGATGGGTGCAGGGTCCCCGCTAGCACCACCACTGGGAGAGCGCTGGGCTCCCGCTTTCATATGGGATAACCATGTGATGCCACCAGGTCCAAGCCAGTTTTCCTGCAGAAAGGCAGTGGGAAGCCACCCACCCGGCTGCCGACATCGTGCCCCTCAGCTGGCACAGCCGACCCCGGCATGGCAGATGTCCCCGTGCCCAACGCTGGGGCTCTGCAAAGGCTACAAATGGTTTCCCATTGCTGAGGGCCTGTGTTGATTTTTAAGTGGAATTACTTAAAAGGAGGGGCTTTTCTGAAGGCACAGTGCAATTAACGTGTGTATGTATCTAAAACAAATACGTCGCTTTTACCTGTCATGGAACTTTGTTTCAGATTCACATTTGAGCACCAGGTACTACACCAGTTACAACCCACATGCTGTTTGCGGCCCCATCACAACTGTTGAAAGTGCTTTCATCCTCTTGCCTCTAAGTTTGGGGACGGTGCTGAGCTTTGTGTGCTTTGCCCTTTGTCACCTTCCCTTGTTCTTTTCCCCACACATTATTTATAGTAAATCATATTAAAAGGAGTGCTAGGGAGGAAGCATGATTCATCCTCCTGAAACCAGTGCTGACATAAATCAAGGCAAAGCACTTACTACATGGTTTTTATTATGGTATTTAGGGACAGGTTGTACTAATTCTGGCGCGCGCAGACCAAACGCATGAAGCCTGCGACTCAGAAATGCCATTTTACCACGGCACATCAAAAAGTCCAACCAAAACCCATTCAGTGCTCTTGGAAGCGCACACACGTGGCAGCATGAGGGTTTTGGGCCAGCTCATCACTGCTGGTCTGTTGGCTTTGCTGGGACCTGCTGTAGCGCAGGAGCAGGGACGGCTGCGATTCAGGGCATCCTCATTGCTGGAATGCATCGTGGGTCTGGAGCAAGACGCTTGAGCTGGCCCAGAAAAGGGCATCCGGCTGGGGGCACAGCAGTGAGGGGATGTGCAGAGGGGATGCGCAGAGGGGATGCTGGGTGCAGGCAGAGACAGCAAACGGCTCACAAATGGTGTGAATTTGGGCTGGCTGCGTGTGAATTCAGTTCACCGGCAGCACGGCGCAGCGAGCACCGGTGATGGATCTTATCTCCGGCTGGGCATAGGCTGCGGTCGCAGCCTCTGCGCAACACACACAAACTGCCTTGGCGTGGGAGAGATAAGGCACAGGCTTTGTGCAACGCCTGCGCCTCGCCGGCCCCCTCCACCTGCGCCGGCACCGGGGCACCGTCCTGCTCGCACCGCGCTGCGGTTGGTCGGGGCACGGGCGATAGTGCTGCAGCATCACCGGCACCGGGGCAGGTCCTCCCTGCTGGTGGAACATGGCAAGCCCTGTGCACCACAGCGTGGGGTGGTCGGGGAGTGCATGTGGGGGCCCCTTTCTGTGCAGCGGTGCTGGGCTGTGAGCAGAAACCCCCCATACCTCCTGCGGGTGCTCTGCTATTTTTACCACTACCGCAGTGATTTCCTCTTCTCTTTCTTCCTTCCCCTTGCTCATAGAAGATATCCCAAGTGCCAAGAGCAGGCGGGAGGGGAGGGCCTCTCTGCGAACAAGGTGCTTGTAGCGTGCAACGCTCCCGCTTGCCTTGCATGTGGGTTACTTTGCATGGGCAGAGCCCTTCCTTCCAGCACAAATCTTCCTCGGGAAGATCTTGACTTAGGTGAAAACCTTTGCCATGATACAAAGCGAAAAGCATTTGTTGGTTTGCTTCCTTGTATCCTCTTGCTCTCAGGGGAAGGATGGGGAAGCACCGTTCTGGCTTTGCCACACCTTTTGGTTGGATGCGGCACTGGTTGAAGGGCAGCACTTCGTTGGGGTTTTTTGGGGAGATTTGGGCTTTGCATTGCTGGCGGCTGCTGGGAAGATCACGTGTAGGGCAGGGCTATGGGAAACGGGTGCCGTGGTGGGAACTGGGCCACCAGTAACTCCCAGGGGCAGGTTGCTCGGTCAGTGGCACCGGAGCAGGACACCACCGGGGCTGCCCATGCCTTGCCCTGGCCATGGGAGCTGTGGAGCAGCGCCGGGATCTCGGGATGCAGAGGCGATTGCTTGTATTGATTTCTGGCTTATCTGACCCTTTAGCTGGAGGCAGCTCTTCCCTCAACGTCTAACCAAACGTAACTTAAAGCAGCCCAGGAATGTATATCATCCTTCCCTCACGTTCATCAGGGCTGGCCAATGCATTATTTAGCAGGGTGGGAGTTGCTGCAGGCTGCCCCGGAGCAGAGTGGGTGCAGCGGTGCACGTGGATGGTGGGTTGTGTGCCACCGGTGTGGGCATCGCTCTGCAGGAGCCAGGAGGATTGCTCCTGTTGGACCTTCCCATTGGGAGAGGGACTCATCCAGCATGTGTGTGTGTGGAGGACTGCAGGTACCGGTGTGCCGGAGCCTGTTTGCTCACCGCCCTGCAGCGGGTGGGCACCGTGGGCTGGGAGCTGTTTCCTTTCCTTCTCTCCTGCTTTATTTGGTTGGGTGTTTAATGCCACCCGCAAATACAGTTGGTGGTGGCTAATAAGGATCGCTGACCTAGGCGAGCGATGGGGACTTTCTTCCTGCTAAAGTTAAAGCCAACCCACAAGTCATTGTGTTTGTGTGTCCGGGCTGGGGGTCTCTGGGGTTGGTTGGGCCCAGGCAGCAGTCCTCAGCACTGCAGCTTCTCGTGTGGATGTGCCACAAGTAGGGTTTGCATCCTCGGTGTGCCCATGGATGAGTGTTTTCAGTCCATGGGACCGAGTCCCTTTGGGCTTTGATGCGGGGCAGTGATTTTCCACCTGACCAAAAGGATGGCACGAGTGTGTGCAAGCAGGATTTCTTGTGCAGAGTCATGCTTTGCCATGAGCCACTGTGGGAAGGGGGATGCTCCTTGTGGTGTTTCACCGGCATGTGCCGTCCGCTGTCTCCTGCTGCTGCCGATGGGGTTTTGAGGGTTTCAGTTCCTCCTCGCTGGGTGTAACACACAGCAAACACATCGTTGCATGGGCCCTTTGTGCTGGGACAGCTCACGCGGAAACCACGTTTTCCGCATAAGTAAGCGGAGGGCGAGAGAAGTGACAGCGGTAACAAGGCCAGAGCCGGGCAGGGGCAAGCAGACAAAGAGTGTCCGGACACAGCGAGGCATCCCCGGGGTCAGCCCAGCTCCATCCCTCCTCTCTTCCCGCTCCTTTACGGTTTTGGGGGTTTTCCTTCTCCACATATGTTGGTGTAATTCCTGCTTCACTCTGAGCCACGTGGTTTCCCCGTGGTAGGGGTTTTGTCGCTGTTATTAACTAATGAGCCGATTCTTTTGCCATTTTTAAATAACTGTATTTTTCCTGCAGTGCGAGAAAAGGAAAATGTCTTTTCTTAATAGCACAGCTCTCAAAAGTCATTGAAGGCGTGAATTTGCCATTCTTTCTCACAAATGTGTGGATTACCACACTTCTTATTACTAGGACTTGAATTGCTGAATCATGGAAGCGGGGTAATAGGAAATATTTGTATACACGATGCTGGGAAAAAGAAAACAGGCTGGGTTTACAGCTGCTGTGGTGAGCTGGGGTGCTTTTTGTCCTTTTGCTGCAATGTTGCATGGGGTCTGTGATGCAGGATGCGGGATGGACTGTGGCTCTGCTGCCCACCGTGCCCATCCCCAACGTACAGCCTCAGCAAAGCACTGATTTACCGTGTGTGTGTTGTCCTCTGTGCACCGTCGCTCTCACCTGTTGCAGTGAGGGCCAGTGCTGAGGCAGCTTTTCTGCTCCAGTCCACAGCACTTGTATTTTCAATTACTGTTGGTCACCTCTGGTTCAGTGTCTGCCCCGTGCTGGCGGGGTCAGACATGAGTTAGCTGCATGTGTCACTGTGTTAGAAGAAGTAATCCCATTGCCTTCAGAGGGATGGTAAGGATGGATGTTAGGGCCAGTCCCCCACCAGTTTAGAAGCAGCACCTCCCTCAGGATGAATAAATCATGGGCTTTGCCATCCTGTTCTTTCAGCCCAGGTAACAGCTCAGCTCTCGCCTGTTGAGATGCTGCAGCCGCTTGTGCTCTGGGTCCAGTGGCTTTTCCACAGGCACTGTAGAGTGACAGCTCATTAAGCAAGACCCTGTTTGGATTGCCAAATCCCTTTGATTCTTCCTGCATCATCTTTTGCCACATCCTGGCTCCGCGTCCTGGGGTCGGGGTTTTATTATTTTATAGGTGCTGTAACGTTTGGACAGTGTCATGTGGTGACGGCCAGCATGGCCTCACCACCATCCTCCTCCTCCTCCTCAGAATGCTCTTCAGCAGCAGCCTGGGAGCTGGGCTCTTTGCTAGAATGGCCTGTGTTTAGGTGTGTGGTTTGAAGAATACACAGTATTTGGGCTAAGGTGTAACGAGTTTGCTACACTTAGTATATGTTGCCAAGCACTTTCCCTGTGCATATAAACTTGTGTCTTTCATTAGTAATGAATGCCAGGGAAACAAGCAGTGTGTCTGTGCCTAAAGGCTTGGCTCTCCCTGGCACTGCTGTCCCTCTTGGCCTTGCTCTTGGACACCAGGCAGCCTTTAGAAGACCTGCAGAGACCGAAGTGTCTCTGCACTTTGCAAGGGTGCAGACCTGGGTGCTGCTACCTCTGCTGCAGCCCTGGCCGACCACCAAAGTACATGACAGGAATTGGAAGGGTACAGAGGATAATTGTTACCCAACAGATTACTGTTTTGGGAAGAGCAGAATTGAAATGTATTGAACTTTTCAGTGTCCCATACCCCTTTAAACGTTTCAAGTGCATTCTCACTGATGGGTTACCTTTTCTTTCCCCTCGAGCTACAATTAGTGTCCTTTACACAGAATTGCCTTAGAATTGGATTTGAAGAAGATAAGAATCAAATTACCAGTATTTATCTTGTAAATTCCAAAAGATCTACCGAGAGGCACTGCAGAAAGAGGATTTTTAAAGCTCAGTGCTCTGAAAAGGCAAACCTCCTGCAGGTGCCTCTGCAGAATACCCTCCTGTGCAGGCTGACGGTGCCAGGGAGGGAAAGGGAAGCTCTTTCCCCAGTGAAACTTGGCTGGTGAAACACATCCAGACATGGATGGTCACCTGGCAATGGTGACTTGGGTCTGTTAGCTGGAAGCAGTGGCTCCTGCTTTTGCTGTGGGGCCGCAGGGGCTGACTCAGGGCGAGCATCCCCTCTGCCCAGTGTGTTTTGCTGGTCCAAGGGAGGTCACCGGGTGCAGGATGGCAGCGTTCTCACAGGCTGGGAGTGTGAAATGGTCTGACTTCGATCTTCACTTTTCTGGCTGGTCCTGGGCAGGCTGGAGAAGTCTTGGGAAAGCAGCTGCTTTTCCCTGCTGCTGCCCAGCTCTGCTGGGCGGCGCTCGGATGACAAGGCAAGTGCAGCACCAGAAATGAATGGATGGAGGTAATTTCGGTGGGCTCTGTTTTGACAGAAATTAAGCATCTGAATTTAAAGTAAGGAGACGGAGAGCCCGGGCGGCTCAGACTATATTTTCATAGCGTAAACAGTTGCAGAGGAAGATTAATAGCATCTGTGTAAACAGTCCATCGCAGCAGCGAGGGCTGGGGACTTCTGGATCGTTGGGAAATCCTGAGGATGGCGGGAGGCAGGAGAGGCCGGGCCTCGCCTGCAGCACCTTCAGCCCCTCCATCCATCCCATGGCGAATATTTCAGGCCCCCTCCCTCAGCCCCGCTCTGCTTTCTCGCAGTAAATTACATATTAAAGTAGCCTGGTAACTGAGCACTGGTTGCTGCGCGATAAGCTCCAGGAAATCGATATGTTTGCCATGTGCCTGCTTGTTTATGACACCTGCCTGCAGAGCAGTTGAGCAATGCTCTGCATGCCCAGGCCTCCCCTGAAACCCAGCCTGCCCTCGCAGGGGAGGTGGCAGCAGCACCTATGGACGGGTTTGCTCCCCAAGCCACCCGGCAGCATCCTGTCCCAGGGCAGGTATTTAATGATAGTGAGCATGGGGAGGCTGGCAGGGTCACAGATTGGGTTGTCTCTTCATCCATCTTAGGGGCTTCTCCCAGCCCCCCTGCAGGTTTCTGCTCCACTTCCATTTCTCACCTCCCTGTAGCTGGTACAGGGGTTTACAGACTCGATTTGTGCACCTGGGAATGGAGGCTGCATGGGGGGAGGTTGGCATCTTCGGAGTGTGGTGCCACACGAACTGGAAGGGACCATGTGGCTAGTGTGATGCTGAGGACCATTGGCTGCATCCTGGTGTGCAGGGGATGACCAACCAGTGGTGGAGGCTCCCACCCCATTCGTCTTATGGCTGGGACTAGCTGCGATGCAAGGAGTCTTTTCCCTTAACTTTAGAGCCCAGATGCTCTGAAGGTTTGGGTGCTGTGCCTGTGCCAAGGGTCGGTGCCCACCTGGCTGCATCCCCCTGCACCGACGCTGCTTTGGGGTGGGAGCAGGCAGTTTTCCTGGGAAATCTGCAGTCAGCAAGCTGTGGTGATTGACCTCTTGACCCAGGTATGAAGTTGGGAGGTAAAAGACACGGCTTGCAAGATTTTTGTAAAACTGTTGACCCCTCACAAGATTAACTCGGAGATAATAGTAATTATAAACAGGTTACGGTGGGGCCAATCGATAGCGAACTTTACCTCCTGCCTAAAACTGAAGGTCGGTGTTTTTACTGCAGCACAGATAACTGCGGTGGGTTTTCACACCATCACGAGCCAGTGAACATCCCCATACATAGGAAATCCATGAGCTGAGGGCAGGTGGTCTCCATGGGCAGCTCAGGATGGGGAAAAAGGCCCAAGGGATGGCTCAGCTCCTCACCCCAGTGCAGGGTTTGTGATGTCAAGTCCTGTGAGTGAACATTGCCATGGTGCAGGCAGTGTCCCCAGTGCTGTGCCAGCCTGGACAGTGGCATCCCGGTATGCTCCACCAGGAACAGGGAGTGCAGAGGAGTGGCAACAACTCAGCAAGGCACTTTCTCTTCGCCTAGCTTTTAATTGTGTGCTTTCACTTTTTATGTATAAAAGATCGTCCATTTAATTAACTCGAGAATGCAATTTCAAAAACACTAATGCTTTACACATGACGGCTCTTAAAATAAGAGTAGCGTTCCAGTGGCGTGCCGTGCTTCTTCCTCTGCCTCGGCCTCTTGTGGGTTGCTTTGGAGAGAAACTGTCTCCCCCAAGGCAGCCCCTGATTCTTGAATAGGAATTGAGAAGATCTGGGATAGCTGATCCTAGGTTTACCTTGTTAGTGTGTCCTGGCTGGCAGGAGCCCTCCTTTAGCTAGAGAAGTCAGTGACTCCATCAAGAACAACCTTGTCTTTCCATGGATGTTACCTGTTAATCTCCAGCTCACAGCACCCTGAGCATCTTCTCCAGAGAGGGAGCGGGTCAGCAGCACTTACCACTCGGTACGTGTGGCGTGGTTGCTGGTCAGGGTCTGCCCTGGGTGCTTGGGGATGCTCAGTGAGCAGGGCTAGTGGAAAGTTGGTTTCATATCTACAAGCGCCCCTCAAACCTATGCTAGCCTCAGCTTTCTCTTTCTTACCTTGTGCTTTTAATGGACCTGCTTTATAATGATGTGCCTCTGGGCATGGGGTGCACCCTCACCGTGACCCCTCACTTTGAACACCCCTTTGGGCCTTTCAGGGTTGTTAGCCTTTACCAGGCACCATTATTCAGTACCAAATGGATGGGGTGGGACACACCAAAGGCTGGTGAAGTGGATGGTGGTTCAGTTGGTCCAGGTGGCTCATCCAGAACCTGCTTGCCCTTGTTGGTGTGAACCCCCTCACTGGAGCCTATTAGCATTGGGGAGCCCAGAGCTGACTCTCCTGCTGTCATTGTGCTATCAAAGGGGGTTTTGGAGGCAGCTTTGGCAGGGGGAACCCTTGCTTTTCCTTCCCCTCTGCATTAACGTGTGCCTGCCTTCCCCCCAGATTGGAGCAGGGAAACCCAGTGGGAACTTTGAGGCGAGTCCCTGGGTTTGTTGTTAAAAACCTGCACGCACCACCTCCCCACTCCTTTTTCCCCTTTTTTTGTAGCTTAGAAACCTCTCTTTGTGGCAGAAGGCTGGGAGGGTTTGAATACCACATACAGGCGTAGGAGGCTGACTGAGACCATACGGCTTTATCATTCATTAATTCCTGTGCTCATTCATCCCCCTATTTAAACTCCTCTGTAAAGACGGGAGCTACAGATGGTCTTTTGGTACCCGCTTTAGCCTGCAGACCTTGGCCTCGACAAAGGGGTACAGAGGGAGCAGCAGAGTGTACAAAATATTTCCAACCATTAGAAATCGAGGTCTCATTCACCGGCGGCTCCTGTTTTGAAAGCGAATTTATGCGGGAGCATCATAACCTGCCAGACAGGGCATTGCCAAGCGCCGGCTCTGACCGAGGGGCGAGCTGCCCGGAGCCACGCTTCACACATCGGAGGAGCCGCAGTGGTTCTGCAGCCTTTGTGTTGTGTAGTGTAAAACTGCTTCCTCCACCGAGGATCCGCTCCCTGTCTGGTGAGGGGAAGTGATAATGGCCTTTTTCTGCCCATGTTAATTTGATGCCGGATTGCTGTTGCTGCTTGTCTTGTCGAATGTGTTACCGTTACCATTTGAATGCTGAAGAGGAGCTCTTCATCAGGGACTGTAGTGATAGGAGAAGGGCTGATGGGTTCAAACTGAAACGGGAGATTTAGGTTGGATATAAGGAAGAAAATCCTTACTGTGAGAGTGGTGGGACACTGGCCCAGGCTGTGTTCAAGGGCAGGCTGGACAGGGCTTGGAGCAATCTGGTTGAGTAGGAGTTGTCACTGGGTACACTCCATCCTTTCTGCTGGAAAGTCGGGACCAAAACTTTTCTCAGGGGGAAACCGAATCGTGCGATCTCGTTTTTACACACGCTGTGCTTAAATATTAACACCAATTGAGCAAATTGCCTTTTAACTGCCTTTATTTGCTTTCATTAACGCTATAATTTAAAAGCTCCCGAATTTGCATGGAACCTGTTGTGCGCGCTGGGCAGGGGGTGAGGCTGTGAGCGAGTGAGTGAGTGGTGAGCAAGGCTCCTCGGGGAGGCCGCAGCAACGCCCGGCTCCTCGCTTCAGGACGGCGCGTTCTCTTGGCCGGGGCCGGGGAGCAGAGCATGCCGGCGGCGCTGGCGTCGCGCTCCCAGCTTGGCTCGCCCGGAACCTGTTTATTTATTTTAAAGCACAACATGTCGTGGGCTGAGCAGAGCTCATTGCGGAGCCCTCGAGGCAGCTCCTCTGGTCCTGCGCCGGCCCGCGCGGGATGGAAAACCGCAGAGGGGCGAGCTGCCAGCCTCCTGCCCCCATCGCCGTGCCCCAGTGCGGCGCTGCCCGCAACCTGCCTGCAGCCTGCCTGCAGCCAGCGGCATCTGCTCGCGTTGTTCTTCCATGAGATGACAAGTTTCCAGCGTGATTCCAGTGCAGATGTTTGTGCGGTTCCGGGAGCGAGGCCAACCCGGATGCTGCGCAGGCGATGCAGGCAGCCCCGTGTGCCGTGCCGTGCCACACCACGCCGTGCCGGCAGCTCCACCGGGGCTCCTTTGACACCTCCTGCTCCCATGGTCCTTCCCCAGAAATATGTTTTCCATAGGAGGGTTTTGCTGCCGGCTGGACAGCACTGGCCTCAGGCCAAGCCCTGGCTCCCTGCTCCATCCCGGCTGTCCGCACGGACTCTGTCCTGCTCGGCCGGGCTCCAGCCTCTTCCACCCCACTTGCATCTCCCTTCTTTTCAGCAGCACAAGGTTGTGCCTCTGAATGGCCGATAATGAGCATTTTGTGTCTTCACCTTTGGAACTTGGGTGGGAAACCGGGTGGTTTGCACAAACAGCCCAGGTGAAAGTGTTCCTTGTTCTCCTGATCGGCTGTCCCCACATTCCTGGTGATCCTGCTCTTTGCTGTCATTGGAGCATCTTGAGAGGGCACTTGGCATCATCAGGAGGGAAGAGCCCTGCTGTGGTGCTCCCTGGCTGGATGCTGGTTATTGATGCTGATACTGGACATAAACCAAATGGTGCCAGGCCTTGGTGTGCCTGGTTCACCGTCCCCAGGCTGCGGTGCCACCGAGTGGCTCCTCCTGCTGCCACCTCCTTGCCCTGGGCACCTTGGGCTCTCACCAAAGCCCAGCGCAGTTCAGATGCATTAATTTACTGGCTTGACAAGGTGCATAATGTTCATCTCCTGGCTTCTAATTGGAAATAATTAGTTCTTCATCAGCCCCAGGAGCTCCCGAGGTGGTGACACAGACCTGGGCACAGGCAGTGGTGCTGGTGGGGGCAGGAGGAGTTCCAGGAGTCCTTTTGGAGTGTGACTTTTCCAGCCCAAGAAGGGCCGCAAACAGCCGATGTTACGGTTTCATTAATCAAAGACACTTCCACTGCCCCTTTACAGCAACACGACTGCTGTGGCCGTCCCTGGCTGACAGCTCCCTAATTCATCTTCCTAGGAAAGGCAGGGGACCTGCTGCTGCTCTCTGCTCGCACCGCACACTCTGCACCCATCGCCTCTCCGGTGCCACGGGTCCATTTCAGGTATGGAGGCAAATATTGACACTGATGGAGGGGGCATCTCTGCTGATGCCCAAAACAGGGTAGAACCTGGTTGTGTGCCTGATATCCGCATCCTGGGAGCCTGCAGCAGAGCTCCAGGAGGGTACGGGGCAGCACACGGAGCTGGCAGCAGTGAGTAGGGATTGGGCATCCTTAATTCTAGCCACAAAACCACCGTGTTTTAGAGTTGCTAATAATCAGAAAGTGTTTTCATCAAAGTGCTGTATTCGTCTGTGCGCTGACATCTGGAGAGTGGAGATAGATACTTTCCTTAAGACTGTATTTCCAAGCCATGAGCTCTTCCCTGGCTGTTAATTAATCCTTTGTAGTTTAGCGACTGATGAAATCATGACTCTATGAAATTTTAATCCTTGCACTGCATAGGCACAACCGACATTATCAGAGGACCCCAGGTGTGTGCTCGAAATTAGTTTGTTGAATCTCTTGCATATTTGATTACCTTGTGAAACTCCTTGGGATCTGGGCCACTCCTGGGAAAGGCAGCTTTTGCCTGGAATTTGTGCCTGTTCTCAGGGATGCACCAGGGAGGGGCATCAGCAGCTCTGTAAGGAGGGGAGGGAAGCACCTATCTGCCTGGACCATCCTATGACCCTTCCCGGCACCTTCCTGGAAAGCATCCGATGCACTGTGCTGAGTGCTTTCCGTGTGTTTAGAATAGAACCATGGAGCGGTTTGGGGTGGAAGGGACCTTAAAGCTCATCCAGTCCTAACCCCTGCCATGGGCACGGACACCTTCCACTAGAGCAGTTGTCCAAAGCCAGGCATCCTGAGCATCCTATGGGGTTAGGAGAGATGACTGGCCGAGGCTGGTGCTTTGCCATTGCAGTCCGTGCTGGTGCTCCACTGGCACACGTGCTGCAGAGGGGACCAGCTGATGAATGTATTTTTAAACTTGGAATCCATGAACTGCTTATTATTTCTGAATTAGGAATCAAAACATCTGCATAATCGCGCCGCTCGGCGCAGATGTACTCGGCGCTAAGGTCACTTTGCCTTTTTGTCGGGATTGTGTGTTATTCCGGAGCGCGAGCTCCCGCGGCGCTGCGCCTGGCGCCTCTGACACCCGTGTCATGTTTGCTCAGCGCCAGTCACAGCGGCTGCGATGCCCAGCGCAGCCCCGCAGGGTCGGTGCTCTTCCCTTCTCCCCCGCGCTCCGTACGTCAGCGTCGCAGATGCCCGGAGAATGGGGATGATGATTTTGGGAGCTGAATTAGCACTGGTTATTCAGAGCAGGGCTGCGATGCATTAACCCCTCAGTGCCTGAGCTCCAGCCTGATGAGGACAGTGTGAAGTTGTGGAACTTTTCTCATTGGTCTTGAGTGTTGACAATGCTGCCACC
>JANHGB010005104.1:5774-16693 GCA_026283785.1 Coracopsis vasa
GGACTGGTAGCAGAATTGTAAAAGCAACAGCTTTTAGACCTGGCTGTTTTTTTCTGGGAGCAGAGGCCAAACATACCATGACTTTTGGAGCTGGGAGTGCTGGAGGTCTGCAACCTGCTGAGGGGCTGGGTCGTGAGGCTGTGGTAATAGTGATTAGAATAGCCACGTGTATCTTAATAAATGCACCAGGCTCAGTAATGCTATAGGTTCCTATTGATCATCTCTGTAAGATGACTCTGTTGATATGCAGGCTGGTATGCTGTGGTCCCTGAGCCTGGACACAGCCTGAGCATCCCATGGGATGCTGCTCTGGCTGTGGAGAGCAGGGAGGGGGCCTGGTGGGACTTCTGCAGCTGCCTTGTCAACCATGCCTGCTCTGAAGGTCGTCTAAGGTCTTTGAAAATACCCTGGCAACATGCAGTGCAGCATAGTGGTTCCTTCTCAGCCAATGGAAAAATAAGATTACTTGGAATGTCTGTGTTATCTCATTCCCCTCTCTCTCTGCACACGTTTGGGTCTGCCTCAGTGCAGTTGCTCTGTGCCTCCTTCGTTGTTATCTTGGGATCTCTCTTGGGAAAGGACCCATGATGTGAGATGCACAGTATGAGAGTACAGGGACAGACAGTCCAGCCTGTGGCTTGAAACGGAGCTCAGAGGAGCTGCAGATCCTCTGTGAAGCTGCTGTGGGGGCAGCAAGGGCCCGAGAAGGTTGGCTTCCGATCCTGTGAGTGGGGCACAGGGCCCAAAGGAAAGGATGAGCCCTTGCCACCATTCACAGGCAGTTACTGAGGGTGCAGGGAGACTGCCTTTGGGATCCTGATGCTCCAACAGCATGGGGTGACACAGGGAGGTTGGTGGCAAAGCTGGGGAGACTGAGGCAGGCTCACAACAACTGCCCAGTAACTGTGAGAGGGGGAGGGCTGGATGCTGACAGGCCCCTGTTGTTGAGGGTTTGACCAGTCTGGGGCCAAGGGCCAAGACCTGAGCTCAGCTGGAGCCCTGGGACCCTGGGCAGAGGGGTGGGAGAGCCCCTAGTGAGCCTCACAGCCCTGACAGTGTGTGATGGTCCCCACTGGTGGGGATGATCTCCAGCATCATCCAGGAGGGGAAGTGATTTGCTTGGTGCTGGAAATGTACGGACAAAATGGGGCAGTCACGGAATCATGGAATGGTTTGTGTTGGAAAGAACCTTCAAGCTCACCCAGTTCCAACCCCCTGCCACAGGCAGGGACACCTGCCACTAGACCAGGTTGTTGCAAGGCAAGGCCCATCCAACCTGGCCATGAACGCTGCCAGAGATGGGGCAGCCACAGGTTCTCTGGGCAACCTGTGCCAGCACCTCACCACCCTCACAGGGAAGAACTTCTACCTAATATCTGATTTAAATCTCCCCTCTGTCAGTTTAAAGCCATTCCTCCTTGTTCTGTCCTTACAGGCCCCTGTCAAAAGCCCCTCTGCAGCTTTCATGTTGGCCCCTTTAGGCTGCTCTAAGGTCTCCCCTTAAGGAGCTTTCTCTTCTCCAGTCTCAACAAGCCCAGCTCTTAGAGCCTGTGTCCATAGCAGAGGTGCTCCAGCCCTCGCAGCATCTTCATGGCCTCCTCTGGACTTGCCTGAACAGGTCAACATCCCCCTTGTGTTGGGGGCCCTGGCAGTGGATGCAGTGCTCCAGGTGGTGTCTCACAAGAGTGGAGTAGAGGGGGGATTCACTGGTGCTCTCTCCTCTGGCTGCTTGTTACACACACATCCAGAGTGCTGGGAACTGGTGTAGGTCCCTCTACTGCAGCAATCAAGGCTATTTTCTGGAATATCCAAACCACATAATGCACTTGCCACCGCTCTTGGGTGCACCCGTTTCCATGGTGGGGAGAGCGCAGAAGTACTCAAGGCACCCCAGGGCTGTCTGTCCCCCACTCGAGGGTTGTATGCCTGGACACAAGGCTGCCTTCCCCCTTTGTGAGGAGCTGATTTTGCTGAGCCATGCTGTTAATCTGAGTCTTGTGCAGATTAAAGGGATATGGTGCGAGTGGTGATGGCAGCAGGGACCTATTGCTGCCATGCTTATTTTATCCCTCTGTGGGTACCTGGGTGACTGCACAGCCCAGGACTGCTGATCCTGAGCTGTGGTGTCTCATAGGCAAGTATGGGGACACACAAGGGAGAGCACTGCTCCCTGCACACCTGCCCGTTAGCCAACAGCTAGGGTAGGTACAGAAGAGATTTCAGTGGGGTTTATCAGATTGAGCCTTGCAAGGCCCAATCTGTTGCAGGCTCAGCTAAGGGCAGGGGCATGGAGGGGTTATTTCCATCCCCAGCGGGTTTGTGCAGTTCCTGGGATCCAGTGAGCAGGTATAATTTCAAGCTCCTGCATTGGTATTCAGAAGGAGGAGAAGCCCAGGAGCTGAGATGCATAAGGAAGGTGCTGCCATTTCTCACCCTGATAAGAAGGGGTAAGTGAAAAGGAGAAAAGGACTTTCTGAGTATTTCTCACACAGCAGCTTTGTGCTTTCCTGTCTGCTTCTCCAAGCTCATGCTGGCTCCATATTGATCACTGGCACCGTGGCTTCCCATGGACTCTGCTGAGCATTCCTCATTTTCTCCCCTTTGATGTCTGCTTAGAGTTGTTCATTTGTTTCCTGTTCTCATTCCTCTAGCTGCCCTGTTGCCAAAGTGAAGCCATCATTCCTTGTTTGCTCTGCCTCTTGCTTCCCATGGTCATTTTTCACTCTGGCAGCTATGTGATGCCATTTCTGCTGTAGTGATATGCTGATCATGTAAATAGGAAGAAAGGAAAAAGCCCTACAAAGAAGAGTGCAGCCAGTGCATTTGGAAGCAACCCTTGGTCATAAACATTCAGCTGTTTTCTTTTTGGCACAGCAGCTTATGTCTTCACTTTCATCTCAGCATGAGGCGAGAGTCCCCGTGCTCTGGCTGTGTATTATTTACAATGATCAGCCCTGTTACTGCCCCGAGAACTGTGCAGCACGCAGCTATGAACCTGCAGTAATTACTTGACCCAGCTTCAACATCCATTTATCTAATGTTGCTGATCAGCGATTACAAATTAAAGGAGCAAGAAGTCATCTTGTTCTAAGCTGGCTCTTGCTTTTGTCATGTGTCTTTTGCCAGGAGCCTCAGCTTTGGAAATGGCCCGGGATCCCACTGGAGTGCTGTATCTGTGTTTCTGCTGCAACCAGCCTCTGCTCTGGGGGTTGTGGAAGATGTCACTGGGCTGAGATAAATTACAGTCATTGGGACTCTATGTAAGTGCTGTTGCATCCTCATGGTGATTCATAATGACAAGAAGGACTGTTATCATGAACTGTTATCAACTGCCTGCTCCTGGCCATTCCCCTCCATGCCCCGCCTGGTGTGTTTGCTTTGTCTGCTGGAAATGCAGATCAGAAATCAGCATCAAGCTTAGAGATATCAACAGGAGCAAGATAGGGCAGTGGGTAATGCTGTTTGGATCGTCTATGGTAGATCACGACAAGATCGCAACACCCCTGCAGCTTTGTTCAACCCATCAGAAAACCACAGTACCTGGGCTGTGATGCAAGGGCTGGAGGTGGCCTGTGCTGTTGGGACCTGCCTCCATATCTCCCTCCAGCCTCTGTCCCAGCCACCTCCTTTGGCTTATGGCGTACAAGTGCTGCATTGCGTCTCCGAGTTGTTCCTTGAGAAATAGAAATATGGGGAAAGAGAAGATGGGCAGATGCCATGAGGCCGCAGGGGATCACGAGGTGGAAAGGGATGGAGAGCATGAGAGCCCCTCATCCCCCCCAGTTCCCTGACAGGATGGAGGTGAGGGTTGAGATAATGACCAGGACTTGCCCAGTGCTGGGAGCTGGAGGGAAGAATTGAGTGCAATATTCTGGAGTTATCTTGGGGAATGGAAAACCTTCATTGCAAAGTGGCACGAAAGATCTGAACCTCGGCGTTTTTCCATGGAAATTCTGCAGTATTTCATTCCATTAAATCCCCATGAGAGGGAGGTGGTGGTGACACAAAGGTGGAGATGGGCAGCTGAGAGCAGGTCCCCAGCCCACTGCAGCAAGAACCGCAGGGAATGCAGGGCTCCTTGGCAGGACACCGCAGGCGCAGAGAGCTGGGAACCCTGCCCACAAGGCAGGGGCTGTTTCCTCCTTTTTATCAACTAGGTATTTTCTTATTGTTAATATTATCTTGATGACAAATAACTGAACTTCACTTGCTTTGGGCAACAGTGGTTTCTTAAACCTCCACTGTTTTATGTTTATGCCTGTGTATGTGCAAACGCACGTTCGCTACAAAATCTTCCCCCAAAATCCCCACCAGCAAAAGGATTACAGGACAGAAGGAAGGCAGAACTTGGGTAATCAATAGCGTTCATGTGTTCGGAACGAGGAGTAGTGGGATACAAAGCTGAAGGCTGTCTGTCACTAATTAATCTGCCAGCATCATCCCTGCAATGATGATCAATCTCCATCCACCGGGCAGAGAGGGAGCCTGCCTGCATCTCCCCACAGGTGGGTCTCAGCAAGGTGATAGGTTTGCTCACACCTTTGCCGCCCCCCCTCCCCCCTATATTGCACAGGGTCCTCAGGTCCAGGGTAGGGTTTCAAGGGGAGAGGTGGACTGGACAGACAATGGCATGCCAGCATATAATGTGTGTGCAGGTAATGGGTAGCCAGGAGGGTGGGTTTAGGTTGATTTATGAGGCTCTGAGCTGTGCTAGAACTAATACATGAGAGGAATGAGCTGAGACAAAGAGATGAGCCACCCTTGTAATAGCTTTGAGGAATAGGCTCAATTTTGGTAGAATAACAATAACTTGTTGCCAAAACAACTGTGAGGAAGGCAGTCTCTGTATCTGCCTGGGCAGAGAGGAGAGGTAGGATGCTTTGGGCAGTGCCGAGATCCCACGAGGGAGCTTTCTCCCCTCCTGACCGTGTGGCTCATCCCAGTGACAGCAGCACCCCAAGGCTGAAATGGGGTTCATCGTGGCCATGGCTTTGTGTAAGTCTGAGATAGAGCATTGGGCTCATCCTTAGATCCAACAGGCACACTGAGATGCAGAGGGTGCAGAAGAACCAGCACTTACCTCTCAATTAAACCTGCAATCTAAAACCAAAACCTCAAAATTAAACCCAACATGGCTCTTCAGTTCAAGTGTGTTTTCCTTAATTGCTAACAACTTACAAAGAGATTCCTCCTGCACACAACAAAAGCCATAGATACCTTTTAGTTTCTCCGTAAGATAAAACCACCATTTAACTGTTCACCATGTGGTTTTGCTTTAATTTCATGCCATTAAGATGTCAGAATACGGCAGCCCTGCTTTTGCACACCACATGGGGACAAGCAGATGTTTTGTTGGCTTGCCCATTGCCAGCTGATCTCATCTGTTTTGTCTAGGGCTTTGCAGCACCAGTAACGACTGTGCTGAGCATGAGGGTTTTATGTTTCCTATGTGCAGAAGCCATAGGAAGGACAGAGCTCTCCTTTCCTGGGTGCCTGACGCCTGCCAGGTGCTGCTCAGGACTTTCTGCACCACTTTTGCACAACACCCTTGTTATGGTCTAGGAGCAAGCATGAGTGCCTTTGTGGATGGGGAGAGTGCTTTGGTGTCTTCACAGGTGTTCTCAGACTTAGCCAGCTCTGAATGTGAAGGCAAAACCACCCTCTCCTTGATCACAGAAAACAGGTCAGGAAGAAATCCATGGATCCTCAAATCTGATCGCGTATTATCTCATGCAGTCAGATGATGTAACCCCTTTCACAAACAGCAGGGCTTGGCCTGCTGCAGGCTCCCACAGTTCTGATGGATAAAAACCTTGCTTTAGGGAAAAAAACCCCAAAAAACTAACAGTATCAGAGCCTGAGTTTTAATTGTGGCCAGATGATATCAATTTGTTCCTGTGGCAACACCAGCCAAGACAGCTCCTCTTACTCCCAGCTGTTCAGGCACCCATTAGTATATAATCACTTCTGCTCTCAGTTTCATTTCCATAAGTGAAGGTGTGAGACTGGTGGGGGCTCATCTGGATCACCAGTTTGATGGCTGGGTGAGTACACGACAGGGTGACAGCAGCATCATGCAGTGCTGTAAATACCATGGAAAGTGGGAGTGAGGGCTCTGCAATAACTGGAGGTGGAACTGCCACATCTTAATGTAATGGAGAAGTGGTGAAAGGTTTCATACCCCTAAACCAGTGCTTTGCTGTAATCAGAGTAAGGTTGCTCTTTGAACAGCGTAAATACAGATATCCTGCATGAGTGAATGTGGTTTAGATCTTGTTATTTGATTTATCTCCTCTTGCTGTGCCCTGTGGAGGGTGCGATGGAAAACACTAGTTTCAGTCTTGCTTTTTACTTCAGCAGTTTTAAGTATGTCTTGAGGTATTGCAAGAAACTCTGAAACAGGCCCTCTGTGTCTCCAGGAAGTCTCTCCACTGCTCCATCTCTGGGGCTGGGGGTTTAGCTCTGCTTTGTACTGTGGGTGCTATCTACTTCTTCAGGGTCTCCCAAAGTATGCCACAAGCCTGGAGATGCTTGATGCATCTCTGAGTCTTGACTTGCCCCCTCTTGCATCCCAAAAACTTATTGAGCCTGGCAGGTCCAGTTCCTTGCCAGGGAAGTGCTACCTCTCTTTGGAGAGTACTCCAGGGAGCTGCAGCCCAGTAGTGCTGGCAAAGTCCCTCTCTCCGCCAGAGGGTGAAGCACAGGGTACGCAGCCCCTTCCCAGCCAGTGGGCAGCACCTTTGCTATGTACACATCTTTGCAGTATGCAAAGCTGGAGTTTGTGAGCAGAGATGTATTCTAGGGCCAGGGTTATCCCCCTTGCCTGGACCAGCTGGGTCCCATCCTACCCTGCTCATGCCTGTGGGGCCCCTGTGCTTCCCCAGGTCTTCCTTCAGCCCCTGCACTGGGGGCTGCTGATGTGACAGCTCTGGGGGAGCAGAGCGGCTAAGGAGGCAGAAAACAAGACCCTCATCCCTAGCCATATAGCACCAGATCCTGAAAACTTCAGGATAACACAAACCTTTTGTTGGAAGCTGCTCATCCACCATAGCCTTGACTTTCAAGCTGAATCTACCTGTGCTTAATCTGGAAAGTCATTCTCCTAACCATCTGATGTGATAGGAGTCCATGGGTCCGCTGGAAATCCTTGCTGTCAGGTTTGTGATTCAGTGTGCTGGCTTCTGGTTCTCCAGGGTGATTGCTGCCTAGTTTCCCCTTGTCTAGCATGCTGAACTTCAGAATTTTCCTATTGCCTCTGATGTGGTTATTTCCTTGCTTAACCGCTCACAGCAGCCTCTGCCTTTTCCTATCCCCATCACTGTTGGTCTAGAGAGAAAGAATTAAAACTGCTTCCTTCTTACAGACATCACTAGTTCTGCCCCAGCATCAGCGTGGCACAGCCTCACTTCTTTCCTTGCTCCCGTTTGCATGGTCAAAAATCCCAGTGTTATTTACTGGTAAACTGTCTCTGCAAGCTCAGTGCTGGCCTCTGCTCCACCTTTCCGTCTGGCTCTGGGCTGTGCAACTTCACAGGGCTCCCTCCCCCAACAGCTGGACGTGCACATTCCCATTACGCTACCAGCAAGTCTTTTCCTCTTCATCTTGGGTTCAGTTTTCCCTAGGCTGTGCCGCACAGAGCGGCTTGGCAGCTCTTGGTGCTGCAAACTGCCCCTGTGGTCTGGAGCTGCCAGCAATTCTGCTGTGTATGAGGTTTCCTCACATCTCTCTTGCTCTGACTTCTCCTTGCTCCTGTTGCTTTGCTGAGCGCTTTGCCTTGCCTGGGAGAGCAAGGGGTTCCCTTCTCATCCTGGGAAGCAGGGCATGGTAGGATGTTGGTGACCCCTGCTCTGTGCTGGAGCTGGTCTGGGGCATGGGTTGCCTGTGAATTAGCCGAGTACAGGCAGGTCTGTGGGTAGATGTTTGGCAGGAGGAGACAGATGAGAAGCTGCCACAAGGGATCTGGGCTGTGATTTGGTGTATTGCTGGGTACCAGGCAGGCTGGTCCTGGCAGCATTCAAACTGGGACGGGAGCTTGTAACTCTGACAGCCCACACTAGTTAGCATTGCCTTGTTTTGTTTTGTCTTTATTTAACTGTCTTCATCAAGGTTTCTAGGGCTTCTCTTTGATTTCTCTGCTCTGTGCACACTTGTGCTGCAGTTTCTCATGGGTGGTATAAAGCTGGTTTTTGCTCATGTGTCTGAAAGCCTTCAGGTGTTGCAAATGCTCCTGCTGCCCAGGTGTGAAGCACTGCTCTACCAGCAAGTGGGGGAGGTCTGCCCCATGTCTGGTTCTCCACTGTGGCTCCATCAGAAGCCTGGCTCACAGGAGGTGGTGTGGAGCGTGCTGGGCTGACAGCAAGGATGCTGGAGGGCGCAACTGGGGCTCAAAATAATAATGAATTGCCGCAAGAGAAATCTGTGGCTTGACGTGGTATTTCTGCAATAGACTTGTGGAAACAGGAACTTCACTCACGTTTTGCTGACACCTGTTGCTGTCAAATGCCTCTTTGTTTTTGCCTTTGTGCTCCTGTGTTGCTGTAGATCACATTCTGCAGACAGGAGAACCTGTCCCTCATGGCAGCATGAGAGCTGTCTGTGGGGGTATATGGTAGCACGTGCCCTCTGCAACCACCATAAGATGACGTGGATGTTGCCTTCTGCACAGCTCTTGTTTTTGCTGCCTTGGTGGAGATCCCTGTGTTTTCTGACACTGTTTTGGTTTTATTACAGCTCTTGCCCTTCAAAATGCCCTGTCATTTCCAGGTTTCCCATCGCCTCCCAGCTCAGTGAATCGGATCCTCATTAGCTACTGTCCCCTGCTGTTCTTTCCTGCTCTGCTGCTTTAATCCTGCTCTGAGCTGACAAGCAAAGCAGGTTGAAACAGTGGCTAGGATGTGCCCTGGAAATAATGTTTCTCTTTTAAACCTTTGGTAATTATCTTTGATGCCCCAAAACTTCTGCTTATCTCAGTCCAGTTGTGAGACCACTGCCTTCCCTATATTGACTGCTATTGTCTGCTGTCAGATACCTTCTAATTAAAACTGCTGGTGCTTATATCCTCTATGCTGTGTAACTTAAGAACACAATGGTAAAGCCACATCTATTTTTAACTGCAGTCAAGATGCAGGGGAGTTACGTACCATAAGGCAACTGTGTACCATGCATGTCCATTTGCTGATGGGTGTGCAACCAGAAAGCAGGATGGCTTTTGCCCTGTGCATGTGGGGTGCCAAAGGACTGCAAGCAGCTTTACCAGTTCAATGTATTGGGTTGTCTTTACTGGCTTCCATTTGAGGGCTTGCAGGCTGGGACTGAGCTTTTTGTGACCCTTCCAGTGTACACCCCTTTGAGTGTCACTCCTTCTAATGGCCCCAACAAGGGAACTGCTGGCAGACTTATGCTTGGCAGGCAAAGTTAACAATAAAACTTCAGTTCAGCAAAGTATTTCCTGGCAGGGCCTGTGGGTGTTTGAACCTAGAGAAGGTTGTTAACTCTCCAGTGAGTGGAAAAATGAGGACTAACTGACAAGGCTGATACTGGTGTGACAGGCAAGCTGAGTTTGTGTTCTCCCAGATACTACGGAAGGGTCTAAACCAGCATCCTTAAACTTTAGAACAACCTTTGTCCATATTAAGTCTTTCACTGGCCCCATTATCAGCTTTGAGGTTACCCTGAACCTCAGATTTAATTGCTTCCACGCTCCTGCAGATCTGTTTGCTTGCTGTTGTACACTGCTTAGGAAAATTCATGGCAAAAATCAGCATGTGAGTTAGTCAGCTCGGAGGCCTTGGCTCATCCTCATTCAAAAGCCATTTGTGCCGACGAACATCAGTGCACAGAGCAGAGACCTGGGGAGCGACCATTTGTTACGGATGGGGCTGTGAGGCAGGAGAGGGGCAGTTGTGACTGGAGGGGGTGATGAGTTAGAGCCCTGAAGGGAGCAGCTGGAGAAGGAAGTGGGGAGAGTTTTGTAGAGTTTTGCAGCTCCAATATGCAAATGGTCACAGATTTCTGATCATTCGCTTGATGCTTTATTGCAAAAAAAATACCCTGATAATGTCAAATGCTGCTCTATAATAATACTAAGTATTGATGTAATAGTGGCAAAAATGTTCTAAAGCATTCCTCTAGCAGCATCTTGCATATGTCAAGAAATCTTCCTTATTACATGGAGAATCCAGTGATGGTGCCTCTGTGCCATGTTGCATCCTGTTCCTGAATATTCATTATTTTCATGCTTCTGAATTCTCATTCTTTTCCATGTCTGATGTGTGAGGTAGGAGAGAGGGGGAAGAAATGAATAAATCAGAATGAGGAGGAAAAGTTGCTCTATTTGCATTCAGAGTTTTGAACAGCCTACATATAAGCCTTTTTCACAAACCCCAGAATGTAGAAGCGCCAGTTGTCAGCAAGGAACAATATTAATAGACAATTGCGAAACATTCGTTCCACAGGAAAGGGCCTGAGGCAATATTTCCACAGTTTTCCCGTGGCTCTGGTCACTTATAACGGGTTTTCTCTGTTTAATGCAGCTGTGGTCTGGCATGTTGTATGACAGGGAAAATGTTTGAGTTATGGTTTGCAGACACTGGGTTATTTAATAAGTCCTGTACAGACAGAATAATAACTGCCTGGGTTTGGGTTTTCTTCAAAGTTTGAGCTTTTATATATATATATATATATATATTTTGTCCTCAAAACCAGCAGGCTCCAAACATCATTTTTCTACATGGAGAATGATTTTTGTCCTCTCATGTGTGAAAATATTCAATGAGTCCCTGCACCTCTGCTCCTAGCATACAGGACAAAGTGTAAAGGTTCCTGGATTTCTGCTATGAGTCAAATTCTCTAATCCTTTTTGTGCCTGTATCCATACCCGGTACATGTACCTACTTTCCATGCTTGTCCTGAAAACAAAC
>JANHGB010005114.1:8338-23551 GCA_026283785.1 Coracopsis vasa
CCCCATCCCTGGCAGTGTTCAAGGCCAGGTTGGACACAGGGGCTTGGAGCAACCTGCTCTAATGGAAGGTGTCCCTGTCCATTGCAGGGGTTGGAGCTGGATGATATTAAGGTCCTTTCCAACTCAAACCAGTCTGGGATTCTAAGTGTGAGGTTTTCTTCTTCAGGGTTCCTTTATTCTCATTTCTGCCTGGCGTGTTCCACATGCTCCTTTTGGCTTTCCTTTCAGATGTGGTCACATGCTGCTTGGTGCATTTGGAGCACTGTAGGTTAGTGCAGGTCAGCCTGGTTCTGCCTTCATCACATGGTACTGAAATCTAATATGTCCTTAATGGGTGCATCTCATATGTAAAGTGCTTGCTTAAAGTAAGAATTAATTTGCCTCTCAGCCTGCCTGGTAGAGTGTGATGTGATAAATGGACCAAATGCTGGTGTTGTTCAAATGAAGCATCGGTGTGAGTTTGCTCTCTGTGTGCAGAGCAGTCAGTTCTCTCCCACTGGCTTCTTACTCCTCGCTTTAATCTTCAATGTGTGGCCTCGTGCCTTATCTATGTCACACTATTCCAAGCCTGCCGTGAACACAGACCTGTTATTTCCCTGTCTCTCCTGTTCTTCATACTTGTTGCTAAAGTCAGAGTGACCGGACATCATGACCCTATGAGATGCAGTAACAACTTGCTTGTTAAATGAGAATATGGCATGGAGATGGGGTCTGAAGTGACTGTTGGTTTTTGAATGCTAATGTGAGGTTAGGCCAGGAATTTCTTCAGGGGATGTAATGCTTCAGAGGGAAAGCACAAGTTTAGCCCCCAAGGGACGGAGGGGGCAAAGCTCTTTTCTGAGTAAGACCTTAGAAATAAGACAGGCATGCACAAAAAGGCTAGAGACACAGTGGGAAAGGGTGAAATGTCAGGTTTAAGTGCCTTGTGTTTCACTGATGGGCTGGGGCAGAGGCAGCTCTGGGAGCCAATTGCCAGACGAGCATTCAGCTCTTTAAATAGAAGAGCCTTCGCTCCCTGTGTCTTCCTTGCAGTCCCCTCCCACATTCACTGCATAGTTTCAAACTTCTGCAATGAGTGAAGTGGGCATCTGACAGACAACAGCCTTCTTCACACACACAGCCTGGATTCATCCCCCAGGGGAGTCTGTCGTGTCGCTGCATGTGGCAGATGCTCCACGGAGCGAGCCGTATCAGCAGCTTTATACCGTAGTTCTGTATCGACCTGTACCACGGGGTGATACCTTCTTAAGATGGAAGAGGCATCTGAAAAGCTTGATTTTTGAATCCTTGGGGTCACAACCCTGAAATAACTTAGTGATGCTTTCAGTACAGAGAGGGCTTCTGCCTGCAGCTGCTGTCCTCTTTAGTAAAGAGAAAAAGAACAAACTGAAAGCAGGAAACCTCATGTGGTGTTACCTGAGCTGTGATGGGTTTGAACAACGGAGCTGGAATAACCAGATCTGCTGTCCCACAGCTGCTGGAGATAACCAACTTCCCAAGGGTAGCCGTAATCTATAATCTCTGTGGATCACAACTGGAAAGAGATGTGCTACATCACTGCATTGAAGTACTTTCTGGCAGCATGGCAGTAAAGAAACTGACCCCTGTTGAAATGGATTCTTGCCTGTCTTAGTATCCCAGCTCTCCCATCTCCAGGTGAAGGATTTCATGAACGTGTGTCACTGGATGTAGGCTAGATAGCTGTTCTGAATGTTGGGGCTGCTGCCATTGTGATATTGGGTCCACATGTGAAAGCTTTGGTTGTTCGGATGGATCCTTGGGTACAGCTGTAAAACCTTGTGTTCTTCACTGTTTTCTTCCTTAGGTCAGCCAAGCCTCCGAGAAGCGATCTCCATGTCCTGTATAACCAATGGGAGTACAGGGAGCAGGAAAACAAGCCACAGTTCACCTGTTTCTGTTGCCAGAAAAGAAACCCTTTCGTCTGCTGCAAAAAGGTACTGGCTTGTTCTTAACACTTAAATCGTTGTCTTTAAACAGACAGAGCAAGAGTTCGAGTTTTGCCTCTGCATGACCCTCAGCAGAGCTTCCTCAAGTCTGGTAAGGCACAAATACACTTTGGACTTGTACCATGTTCTCAGGCAGCTTACAGCAGGGTTCTTAAAAGAATTCCTAACTGGAGAGTATTTCTGTAGGGTCCAGTATCCAAAATGCACAAGGGACTGAACAGGCAAAGGGATTTCCAATACAAATGGAACAGTTTTACTTCTGGTATTCAACTCCATCTTTATTCTTTTATCCCAGAAATGAAAGAACAAAACTGACTTCGTTGTCTGCAGGGTAAATAGTAGGCAATAGCAAAAGAGCTGTGAAACAATAGTGAAATGTGTTAAGGTAAAAGTTCACCACTTTGTATAGACATCTTAACCCAAAATATGGCTACTTCAGCTTTATGAAGGATATCTGTATCGGATCTCAAATGTATAGAAATAACACTGTTTGGGTTAAGAACCTAACAATAGCCTTTTTCCCCCTCTATGTCATGTTTGCAATTGCACGTAGCAAACACAGTGTTTGTATAACCGCTCTCTTCCGTGGATCTGTTAGATAGTAAGTACATGCCTTCTTTAATCAGCAGGTTTTGCACTTATTCTTACTTGCTGGGAAGAACAGGCTGCCAGCTGCAGCCACAGGGCAGAGAATACTCTAATGTGTAACTGTGGTGAATTATGGGAACAAATTCTTGGCCTCTCTAGAGTACTCTGGTAACTCCAGTGGCTGGTTTATCTTCTAGTGTGGATGTAAATACTGTGCTGTACAACAAGACAGGCAAGTGATGTACTTCAGGGAATAAAAATGCTGCATGCAAATAGGAACTGCGTAAGGGCAAGCCAGAAGAAGCTTTAGTGCCCTTTGGAATTTGGGAAGCAAGGGTAATGCCTTGCTCTTCGCTCTTCACTGTGTCACGTTGCATATCTTTCTCTTTATTGACTCTTTCTGTTTAGTTTTCAGCAATAAAGCAGGAAGCGGTCACTGTGTGTCTCTGTTGCTAGTGTGACAGGCACTGGGACAAAAGACATTCCTGCGAAAGGGATTCCTTAGTTAGCACTTTCCATTAATCTTAGCCCTGTGGCTCTTGGTACTTTGATGAGAGCCAGTCCAGTTCCCGTGGTGTTCAGCTTGCCTTTGTGCTGAATCACCTTCTTGATTCATTGGCTGCTCAACACTTAACTACAGAGGAAAAGCAGAGTGGAGTGGCCAGCATCCCTTTCATCTGAGTTATGGTCTCTAAAAGGAGACCTGCATAGGCCAAATGAGGCAAACCTTAACATGCAGAGGGCAGCTCTCCCTGGGTCCCCAAATAACTGTCCAGGGCACGTTTTGGTGCTTCCAGTGAAGCTGAAGATACACGACTCCCTTCTCTTGTTTCAGGAAGGTCTAAATCTCTAGTTATCTTTCCAGCAGTTCCTTTCACTCTCCTGTCTTTATACATCCTTCCATGGAATTTGTTTGCTATTTGGAAGAAAACAGACTTGCCCTTTTGTAAAATTACCAGGTCAAGAAAGGTGAAAGAAAATGCCTCATCTCAGGCTTTGTGGATGTGGGGATTTAATAACAGCAAAACTATCCAGTACCAGATAGTGTTCCTGGTAGAAATGGAGGTGAATGTCAGGAGCAGTCTCCTTCCCTTAACAAAGTTAGGGTGAAAGTGCCTGTTTCTAACACTTGTCACAGTGAAGAGGAGGGAGGCTAAAGGAGAATATCAGCTGGTCGTGGGATGCTGCAGAATTAAGGCAGGTAGTAATAGCTCACAACTCCTCACGTGTAGAGTGAAGAAATCCCTCATCCAGCTGGGACTTGGAAAGAGCTTTTGGATGCATTAAATGGTTGCTTCCCAGAACTACTACTGGTTAGAAACCTGCAAGAGAAGGTGCTAGGTTTGATTTGGTTTCATTTGTTGCACAAGACCTAGTTAAAGAGGTATGAGTGGGAGAGCCACTGTGTAATTGTCAGTCATGCTACAATTAAGCTGAAGAGTTCAGCAGAAGTGAGCAAACCAAAGAAATTCAGCACAGAGATAGTCAGGCTGCCACACATCGACATCATTTACTGTCAGGTTAGAACAGCAGTCAGAAGCAGCAGCCCTTTTGCAACCTGGTGGTAGATAAAAGCTCTGTGCTGGAGCCCAAGGTATACCTTGTGCTGCAACTCAAAGAGGAACCAGAGTGGTCCAGTGATGAACTGAACTGGATGCCATGGACTGCAAAAACCTTTAAGATTGCATCGTGTGCTTGCAATGCAAGCTGAGTCTTCTGATTAAAGAAGAATCATTTGAATGTTTCTAGTTAAGAAGGGGCTACTGGCTATAAATTATTAACCAAAACCCCACGGGTCTTCAAGCTTTTTTCTGTTTGATCCTAATAGATATCCTCAAGAAAGATCTGATTTGCTTTCATCTGTTCTGAAAGGCAAATTGAGCTTCCCTGGGTTATATTGCCATTTTTCACAGGTTTACAGAAGAACCCCTGAGTGATCCTTTACAAATGTATTTCGAGGTTTATATTGCTTTTCATGTTTTGACCTGTTCTTCAGTGCTGCTTTGGAAACATTTAGACAAGTTGAGCTCGAATAAGCATTGAGGGCTCTGTCTCGGTGGTGGTAGATGACAAGCTTTAAGTGAAATAACAAAAATAGGGTCCTGTGAATGTTACATTAAAATTTGGGGCCCATTTTTATGTAATTAATTTGAATGTTATCTTCCTGGTATTGAGTGTTTTGGGGGAAAGGTAAATGGAAACAGTAATAATGATGATTATACAATGGCTCAGCAGGGATTAAGTGTGAGGGAATAGAAATCTGGCTTTTCCCCATCAGAAAGATAGTATTTCTTTACGTGGCAGGTTAATTCTTGTTTGGTATTTTTCTTTTTAGCCAGTGTTTGTGTCTTCCTTCATTTGTTCACTGAGATATTTATTGAAAGATGGGGGTTTAATCTTAAATAAAAGAATTAGGCCATGTGTTACAGAATAATCTTCTCTTGCAGGTTTGTGTGCTTCAGTATATTGCAAAGCATGCTGTTGCATGGAAGAACCTTTTAATGAATCTTTCTGTTCACTTAGTGGCCCTTTGGTTAGATCCTTAATGAATTTCAGGTTGTTAATAATGTACTTAAAGCTGTTTCAAATGTTAACCTAATAAACACAGCACTATGAGACTAAAGATGTATCCTTAGCTGTCATTTCCCAAAGGCATTAAAGAAGCAGCAGGACAATCCCATGTTAATCAGACACAGATCCAGACAGCGATGTTTTCCTTTGAGCTCTGGTACAGCCAGGTACCAGCAGCAGCATTTCCCTCTTTGGTGACAGTGCAAGGAGAAGTGGTACCAAGCGTATCCAGAAATACAGAGAGGTACAGGTTCATGGCAGGCTTCAGCTGATCAGAGAGAATGCAGGTCACAATCCTTCCTTTCGCTTGTGCTAAGCCTTGGCTGGCAGCAAGGAAAGGTTCTCCATGAGCTGAACCAGAGGATGGATTTTCTCTGAGGGATGGCAGACTTGTGATGCATCAACTTGTGTAGAAGCACCTGCAAATGAAGGACACAGAAGCACAGAATAGTTCGAGTTGGAAGAGACATTCAAAGCTCATCCAATCCAACCCCCTGCAATGAGCAGGGACATCTTCACCTGGATTAGGTTGCCCAGAACCACATCCAGCCTGGCCTTAAAGGAGTTCTTCTTAAGAAGAACCTGCATATTCACATCAAAGTTGTACCCATTTTAAAATCAAAGTCAACTTAGTACAACTGCACAGGAAAAATCAGGACATACCCTTCCATGCCTCCCTCCCCTTCATTGTTGTGAGTAAATCTGATTTCAGCAAAACACTTAGCCTGAAGAGCGTGAGGAAATAACCGAGGTGTTCTTTCGGTGATTATATATAGTAAGTTGTTACATGCTTCTCCCTTCTTTTCACAGTCAGCTTTTTCTCTCACCTTTTTAATTCATTTGCTTGTTTTGTTTTTTCCTCCCCTCTGTTATACTTTATTTTACAGCGGTACAGAAAAAAAGAAGGAGAAGCCACCAGGACAGAAAGAAAAAAAAGAGGAATCTCATTCTAATGATCAGAGTCCACAAACTCAAGCATCACCTTCTCCCCAGCCCTCCTCCCAGCCTCTCCAAACACACAGGCAAACCCAGGAAAGCAAGAGTTCTGCTCCAGCTAAAAGGTTCTCACAGTACCACCGTACAGAACGAGAAAGTGATTGTAGTGATACTGAGCTCGTATCTGACAACAAGTCATGTGAAATTAGTCCAACCTGATGAGCAAGTGAATGACCGGTATTTTTGGGGCTAAAGGAGATGCATTTGACATGCATTGCATCAGAGCAATTGTGCACAAATGAATTCATGAGTAAATCTTTAAGATTACTGGGTGTGTGGGGGGTTGTTTTCTGTGATTGAAACCCTCTAATCGGGCATTATTATAAACTATAAAATACCGGATGACAGCTCTGACTCGATCCTTTACCAAGTACGCTTCCTAGCTTCTGGCTGGCATAGCTGGATCGTGGAGTGTATTTTGCACATGCCCATGTGCTACCTCTCGTAACAGCAGTTGTTAAATACTGGTATCATTGCAGCTCTCTGGGAGTTGTTCTTCTCAAATTACTCAATAAAGTGGCTGCCTTTGGTTTGTTGTTTGCAGCACTTCCCTTTTCGGTCCCTGCTGGGTTGCAGGGTGGCTCGCTTTGGTTCTGATTCTTTACATGATTGAAGTTCTGGTTTTACACCCACATCGTAGTTGTACTTGATTTGAGTGACCACAGAAGTGTATTTAGGGTCGCCTCCAAGTTCTCACTCAATTTTAGTGGGAATTAGGCACTGGAAAATGATACTTTTTAGTGGCTTTTTAAAGTCAAGGAAACTGATTTTAAGATTTGGGTGATTCCTTCTGAGCTTCAGAACTCTACAGATCACTCTATTATTTTTTCTTCTGTTGGTTCACGGTCAACTTTATGGAAGGTGTGAAATTCTCTTTTACTGTTTTGCTTGTAGGAGCCTCAAGCTCTTAAAACAAAAGCCATTTCTTCTTCTGAAACTTGCTGTAGTTCACAAGATTGTTGTCTTGCATTGCTCAAATTCACAGCTCTAATCAATATCGAAGCCTTCACTTGACTGATGCATGTTATAACACTCCGTAAAGGCTCTGTCTGCGTGTCTTGCCCACACTCTCGAGTTGTCTGAAGCTGAACTCGTGGCCTGTTGCTCTCCTGCCTGGTATCTGCCTGTGAAGATGTTTGTCTGGAGTCTTGCTTACTAATCTTTTGCAGTGTGGGGAAGGAAATAAACGCCTTATTCAATCTCCTCCTGGTTTAACTTGATGTGATTAACTGGTTTGTCGCAGGACCTGTCAGCCTCTTGCGGTGCTGTGGAAGGAGCTTGCCATTGCTGAGGTTGCAGCTCAGGACTTACTCCTGCAAAAAGCACTTCTGACGGGATGAAGTAGGATACTGTTAGCAGGACATACGCAGATTTGAAGAATCATTTGGGCTTGCTCACTTTCAACCATGTTTCCCATACTTAGAATGGGTGTGAAATTCAGTAGCTACAACACTCGCAAGCTCCCATTCGTGTCAATTGGCTACAGTAAGACTGCTGAACATTGGAATCCACATTCATGGATTGAATCATCTGTAGTCTTGGGCCAAACCTGGCTTGCCTGATTCATGCAAGAAGCTTGCAGATAGTTGCTTCAAAAAGCTTAAACCCAGTAATGTAGTTTAGAATGTAAGGTCTGCAAAACAGCCTGAGGAAACTGAGCTGATGGAACTGTTCTGCCTCAGAAATCAGTGTGTTAAAGCTGGTGAACAGTTAATCAGGGGAAGAAATTCTTCTTCCCTTTGTTACCTTCTGAAGTGACTTTGTTCCTAATTTATTCTTTAAATTAGCCTCATTTTTTTTCTCCTTTAGTAGTTTCTTAGCAATGTAGGAATGAAGTGCAGAGGTTGTTCAAGTCTGTACATAAGAGCAGTTGAACATGGAAAGGAATGGATAAAACATTTGGCCACTGTCTTGCTCAGTTGTTTGCATTCATCCAGTTAGAACTTTTTGACTAATCTTTTTTTCCCCTGTTTCACGCTTCAGCTTGAAGGAAGACCTCGCTCTGCTTTTGTCTCCTGCTGCTTCATCTGTCCGTTGCATACCAGTTCCACTTGCTCTTGTCTTACCTCGCTTGTCATTTTTACACGGCTTTCTGTTTCTTCCAGCATAAAGAAATCCCTGACTGCTGAGAAACCTCACAGTGCCTGGGAGAGCTCAGACGACAGCCGGAACAAGCTGCTGAGAGTAGCATCAACATCTAAATTAATAGCAAAAGTGGCAAAGAATGCAGATAAGTATGTATCAGCTTGGTAGGGAAAAGCAAGTGACTTGAGAGTCAAAATGTTATATATATAAATTGCTGTATATATAAAATTGCTTCATTTTAGTGAACCTACTTATGCATATGCCAAGACCTTTTGCATCTTTGTTTTTACCACGAGTAATTACTTGCATAACCTGCCTATGTGGCACTCCACGTGCCTGTGGAATCTTACAGTTGTTATTAACTGCGAATGCAGGATTTTAGTGTAGATGTGTTTTGATGATGCCCGTTTGGGTTAGTGAAATGATGAACTCTGAGTTAAGATTTATGGCTTAATGCCACTGTGATGAAGCTTGTGACCATATTTTTTCCCCTAATGAAACCTGATTTGAAAATGCAAGTGTATTTCCTTGCAGTTAATTTACTGGATTTGACAGTGTGTGTTTCTGCAGTTAACTGTAGAATATACTTGTAAGACTTCATGTAGGTGTCTCAAATTAGCTGTTTAATGGGTTCCTGATTGCATGCTCTAGATAACAGGCAGGGATCTTCTCTTCAGTTCCCCCTTCAGTAGGTGATGTGCTGTAGCCCATCGTTCCTCTCGTGCCCTTCTTCAGTAGCAGGTTTGATCAGTGGAGGCCTCACTGGCAATGGGTAGCACCAGATAAGTTACTTCTGCTCCTGTCAGCACAAGGCCAAGAGTTTGCTTTTTCTGCTGTAACTCTGTGTTGCTGACCCCTGTTGTGACTGACTTCTTGTTCTTAACCCTCTTTGCCAGTTGGGTTTCCCACTTCGTAGTCACACAGGTAGTTTCTCCCTTTGACCTCGTTGTGATCTTGCTGGATTTGATGAACTTGCTGTGTTGACTTTCTGACTGAGCCCTCTTCAGTTTGCTGAGATCCCCTCCATGTGCTGGGAACTTCTTCCAGCTTCGTGTCATCTGCAGACTTCACACATCTGCTCATTAATCCTCATTCCAGTAGCCATTAACTGGTCCAAGGCTGAACTCCGTGAAACCCTCCCACTATGACAAATAAAACCCTTCAGACCTTTCAGAGTGATGTCCAGTCTCTTTCTGATTGTCTCTCTAGTGCTCTCCTTAGCTTACATCTAAGACTCAAATACATACTGAAAGTCAAGAGCAGTGTAAGTGCATTCCTTCTTTCTTAGGAATGGGAAGAACAAAAACACCTGAAGTTAATCTTGGGTGTGGATATCAGCGCATTTACTGGAAGAGTTCTGCTTAGCCTGAAGAGTTGTGCAGAGCAGGGAAGTGCTGTGTGAGGGATTATGGCTCACATATTTTGCAAGCATTTCTTTTCCTTTTGTAATTGGTTTTCACTGTTGGAATTTCAAAGCCCTTTGGCAATTCAGGTTGGAGCAGGAGCTTGCTAGGGTAATACTTGGAAATGAAAAAGCCCTCTGTCTTGATTTCTACTTACCAAGATTCTTTTCTTGGGGTTTATTATGCTACTAAAATACCTTTCACAATGTGGTATATGCTTCACATTTCCTAATAATAAAATATGAATTTTACTTTTATTGCCCTTTTTCTTTGGTCTGTTGGTTCAGGCATGGTCAGAGTAGAGGCATCTTCTTTCATTCCCCTTTGAGTCTGCTTATTTTCTAAAAGACTTTAAATGCTGCCCTTCTCCAGTATCTAATACAGAGAAAAAATCAGGTATCTAACAAAAGGCTGGACAAGGAAAGATTAGGGTTAATTATTAGTTATAATAATAATAATAATTGCAATAATAAAGTTGTCTGCTCATAACTTGAAGCTGTTGTATCTTAAAAGTGTTTGGGAGAAAACAAAGCTTCAAACATTACCAACTGTAGTCTGTCATCTGATTGAAGACTGGGTGTTGTACTGTTTGTGTGCCTTGTTCTTCTGCTCAGATCTAGAATACAAGCACTCTTTGCATTCAAGAGCACACATTAACACTCAGTTCTTCCATCCTGTGTGGCCTGTTTCTGACAGAATTGGTTGGTATTGTGCTAAGGCATATTGTTATATTGCATTTATCATTCCCAATCGAGTAATGTTGGCCTAATCTGCCTGAAGTTACCCAAGTCTTGTCCAAGGGAATAGAGTTCAGCCCCTGTTGTGGGCCCAAGACAGAACTGTTTCACACAGGCTTTGTGCTACCAGCCCAGGATATGAACTTTGTTCAGCAGGCTCAGCGTTGAGCTGTAAATCAGCCTGATAAAGCCATTAGTATGGGGGTTCGCACAGCAGCCCATCATCCAGTGTTCTGCAGGCAAGAGTGGGAAGCCAGCTTTCATTGTGCACTTGGCAGCGTGGCGCAGGCTGGTTCTCCCAACAGCCAGAGATGACTTTCCTCAGGCATATGCTTGACCTTTGTCGCTGTTACAAAAATGTGACCTCCATCCAGCTAAAAATACTGGATGCCACTCATACCTTCCTGCTGGATTTCAGATGGGCTCAAGAGGGGGTTGATGCAATACATGCTGCCGTCAAGGAGTGCGTTTCTAGTAAGAAGTAGCTAATGCTGGAAATGAAGGTTTCTTCCCTCTGCAAATAAAAGATGGAGGAGTTTTGTGAGTAGTTCTGGTGAACAGAGACATCTCAGCTGCACTCCTTTGTGCTGTGCATCCAGTAATTCCGCATGGATCTGGTTTAAATGAAACTACAACTTGCTTACATTTAATCCATGTATCCATTAGGGTTAATTCCTAGAAAAATCTGTGGTGGTGTGTGCTGACAGCTTCTTTTTGACAGGTGTTAAATGCTTTGCATGCAGGCCTCAGGGTGCTTGGCAGCTTAAAACATTTGGGTATTCCACGTCTGCTCTCTCCGCATGGAATTTTCCATGCACAAGGAATATGCCCTGCATAAAGTGTCTTTAAAATCCTTTTGTATTGTGGTGTTATCACAGCCCTTCTTAGGAACCCTGGCTAGAGGGCTAAAGACTTGAAGTTACTCAAAAGATCCAGTGAAGTACATAAAATAATCTATGGGTAAAAATGCATCGAGATGAGCAGGAATAGTTCCTTAGCATCCTATACTCCAGGTACACTATGCACAGAGTCTGATGAGCTTGCCAAATGCAATAATGGGTAAGAACTGGACGCTGTTGGCTTGCGAAGTGTGTCCCATCTCCCTAACAGTATGGTTTTGTGTTTTTCCCCAGGCACAAAGATGTCATCGTCAGCCAAGGTAAATACAAACATTCCTTTCTAAATGCTGGCTGAGGTTGAAATGCTTTGCTTTTGACTGAAATGGGAACGAATGCTTATGAACCAGGGCTAGAGAGCTAAAATAGCGTTCATACTTACTGCAGGAATTCCTCTGGCCAGATATTCCTCAAGACCTGTGTAAGGATCTTTGAAATGAGAAGTGCCTCATCACATGGGAGCTGTAGGAAGGATGGGTGGGGGGAGGATTCCTTTTACTTCTGTGTCCTTTTCCCTTCTCTGTGTGCATGTGCACAGAGAGAGGTTCTGAAAGCAGCAGTGTAAGGGTTTGACCTATGTGCCAGTCTTCACCCAAGCTGAATGAGTGAGTGGGGCCTTAGAAATAGTTTTAAGATATTTTATTTCTGTCCCATAACCAGCAAAAATGTCAACTCGTGAAAAAAACAGCCAAGGTAAGAATAAGAACTAAGCTATGCCTCTGGTCGCTTCCTAACTGAGCACTCGCACAGGTCTTTTACTTGGCTTTTCGCTGTCGCACAGAGCATCAGTGCATGATCTCTTCCAAAGTCTGAGCATTGGAATAAATACTTCAACTTTCTTATTATGGAAGTGTGTATACATATGTGCATTGCATATGTGGGGATTATTTGGGGGTAGTCTTAACTAAATTGCTACACACATCATTTCCTCAGGGAGGAATGTGTGTTCAGTTCAGGTTCTAGAATTCCTGCATTGTTGCCCGAGATGTCGGACTATGAAGAACTGCCAACTAAAAGATTTGGTTTATCTCAGCTTTCTGTCTTGCCAATACTATAACATATACACCCTGATTAGACATGAACAGAGACTGAAAGCTTTCATATGGGCTTCTAAAATGCAAAATGAGTTGCTTGTAAAATCTATGTCTTTGACCGATGAATCTTGTGTTCTGTGGCTACCTGCTGCTGCTGGCTTGTTCTGACAGGAAAAGGAGCCATCTCTGAACGTGGTGGGACATAACAACAAAAGAAATCCACTTCTTGTGTTGCAAAACTTCTCTGCTTTTATGTCCTGCACAGTGTACTGCAGCATGCAGTTTCCAAACTAAAGCATGTAACCCAAGTGCATGCTGTACACAGCATAGATCTATGTACAGAGGTTCTGTCTCATGCTTTCTTGCTGCTCATTAACTAATCTGTAGTCTCCAAATCCTGTGCTGTAAGCAAGATGACATTATATACGCTTCGATTACTTTGGGTCTCCTCTGGATTTGCTTTTTAAAAGAAAAAGAAACCCCTAAATTGTTTTGGAAGTCAATATATAAATTGTTGTAGTGAAAGCAAAATCAGCATCAGTTCAATTGATGTCATCCTTTCTAATTAATAGATTCGGTTTCAGATTTAAAAATACTCTAAACTGATCACTGCCAAAAGCATCCTTCAAAGACTAGAGGGGTGATAGAAGGTGCATGAGCATCAGGCACAAAGGAGAAGTGTTTCTTTTTGCCAGGTTGCTTAACACCAGTGGTACAACGGCACATATGTTCCTGTAAAAAGCAAACTGATGATTTAGTGTCCAGCTGCAATGTAGCTTTGCAAGAATTAAATAACCCCCCTTTCTACCAAACACAGCTTTTCACACAGTCAGGCTGCATACAGCTCAATACCTTCAGTCCTAATTCCTGCCAGTGTGCTTCTACAATTGTCTGTGTTCTGCCCAGCATGGGCCATCCTCCAGTTCTCTCATCCTGGTACCTATAGCTCACGTGGCCTTGATGTGTATGTACCCTGCTGTCTGCTGTGTTACTCTGCAGATGTGAGCTTTCACAGACTGGTGGATGGGTATCCACCATGTGTGCCATGCCATAGGCTGTTCTCAGCCCAACGGGAATGAAAGAGAGATGTGATGCAGACAACAGTGGTCCCACGTGTATGGGAGATGGAGAGAAATCTGCCTTGTCATGGAAAATGTGTTTGCTAACATTTGAAACGTAGAGTGGCAAAACCCTGTCCTGCCTTTGGCATGGGTGCAGTTGCAATTAGCAGGATTCAGCTTCCAAGGATTGTTTTTATATGGACCAGGGGGTGTATTTTTGACAGCTTTGAGTGTGTGTTTGTGTAAGGCTGTGTTAGGTTTTGTATTGTATTTACTGTCACAGGAGTAACCACTTCTTAGTTACTGCAGTTGCATAGGATCCTCCCATCCTTTCCAGTATAAGCTTAGTAACACTCAGCCAATTCTCTTGTAGTGCAAACTGTCAAGCTTCAAAGAAAATCTACCTAAAAACACTTCAGTGCCTTTACATACACATAAAATAAGCTTGGAAATGCAGTGAACTTGCAGATTATCTTAGCAGAAGGTATTTGCATGAGATAATAGGGCAGAAAATCCAATTCTGTGCAGCTTTCAACATCCTGGAATAGGTTTGTTCTGATTCAGCTGTTAAACTGCCTTGAAACATGTTGATTATGGAGTACCACAAAATAGAAATATGGGAGTGTACGTTTAGTTCTTGAAATCTTGTTTCTTCTAGCAGCAGAAGTTACTGTAGTGTTACCTGTATTGTGTCCATCTGTGCATGTTCACTGTGATTTGTGCTGCTAGTATGTATTGTCCTCTGCAGCAGCAGCAGCAGCATGGGGAGCTGAGCCCTTAGTTCCCTTTGGGCAGCCACTTGAGGTTCCTCTGGTACGTACCATGCATGGTACCACTGTTCATCACCTTCCTTCTACCTCACTATCCAGTTTTGTTCCCTTAGAGCCTTTGTCTCTCTCCGTTGGGTTGAGTTGCATCTCTTGCACATGAAGGTTAGTCTTTAGCTTTATGCATCTGTGTATGTGCTGCAGCAGAGGTAATACAGCCAGGAACGCTTGGTGATGCCAGTCCAATGAGGGAAGTGTTCTATGTACTTCCATCCGTTTGCTGAAGTGATCTTTTCAGGTTTAGGTTTTTCAGCTTATTTTTGACCATCTGTTTATTTATCCTTATAAACCAGGACAATGTTTTACAATCAAATCCAGTATTAAGGAGGTATTAAAATTCCATGAAAACCCAATAAAGCTGTGGGTGAAATGAGCAGGTGCTCACTACAGCCTTACAAGGACACTAGCTAAGATTATTCCTTACCAGCAGGCGTTTAGAATTGCCTGTAAAAGCCGTCTTGCTTTTCACTTCAGCACAGACAGAAGACATGGCTTATTTAAAGATAAAAGGTAATTTTTTTGCACTGGGATCCCATGTTGGAGTTTGGGTTTCAGTGATAGCAGCTCCGTGTATGAATCACTTGTTACTTATTATAAAGCAATAAGAGACACTTAGCTGGCTTGGGCTGGCAATAAAAACCATATGTGGAAGAATTAATGAAAACCATTCACTGCATTCCTAAGTTTGTTTCTTTTTAGATGGTGCTTTATTAGTTTGCAGTACTTCTTCTGTTAAACTGTGCTAGAGTTGTAGCTTCACAGAATGGGTCAGTGGGGAAGCATGGATGTGTCATGTCCCCTGAGAGTGCTATGTGCAGTAACTGCATCGGGTCAGGTTTGCTTTAGACACAGATTTTCTGTCAGATGGTTATTGAAGGTGCTCATGTACCTGGGCTCAAATGGAGACATGGTCTGTGGTCCAGGGGAGGCCATGAGGATGCTCAAGGGCTGGAGCACCTCCCGTATGGAGACAGACTGAGAACATTGGGGCTGTTCAGCCTGGAGAAGAGAAGCTGCGTGGAGACCTCAGAGCAGCTTCCAGTGTCTG
>JANHGB010005125.1:27710-44700 GCA_026283785.1 Coracopsis vasa
AAGAACTTCTTCCTTATATCCAACCTGAACTTCCCCTGTTTAAGTTTAAACCCGTTACCCCTTGTCATTATCACTACAGTTTTCAGTATGTCATACGTTCTCAAGCTTTTCAGAATGAGAGAATAAAGGAGACCCCACAATAGAGCACCTAATTTCTTCAGTTACAGCAGCCTAAGCACAACAAAACCATAGGGACTTAAAACCAAAAGCTCAGTTTAAATGGTAAAGAGTCTATTAACATTCATTTCGTATCCATGGTGCTACCAAGATCAGAGGTGTAATAGTTTGGGAGATCCTGCTTGATTTTAAATCAGCTGTGTAATTTTTACTTGAAAACCTAGAGGGAAGGGGAAATTAATCTTCACAAATGCTCCTCTCAGGTGTGATGTATTCAGCCTACTAACAAGCACAAGACAAGGAAATTCTGCATAATGCACAGTCTTAAACATTTCCAAGAAGTAAAATCACTTGCGATAGCACGGAGCTCTCTTTACAAATACACTTTGGCGCTGTAGGTATTGTGAACCGAAATGAACCATCAAGAAAGCTTTCCTTTTAAATGTAGTCTCTTGTGAGCACAATATATGAACCTGAGTAATAGTACAGGGAAAATTCTTTGTATGCTGTTAAAATGGAAAGAATGAAAAGATTGAAACGACTTTTCTTCCAAATTGGAAAGCTCCAACTTTCATACTCCATGGTGCAAATCATACGTTTGAGAATTCAGAACAACTTCAGATAAATCAGTTCTTACAAGGGCATTTGGTTAGGCTTCTTTATGAAGAAGCAAATTCCCTGATCTAGAGACAGACAATGTTTAGCTTTATCCATTTACATTTATTCACACCTTTCTGCAAAAAGCTGTTATGCCACATTGATTTGTAAAGGTCTGAACAGTCAGGAAGAGCTGAAATGTGGAGGCATCCAGATGTCTGTACATGTTTTTCCTATTAGCATCCAGGTGTGATCTGAAGTTCTTATAGTCAGGAAACTCTGCAAGTTCAAATTTGTTTCGGTCTTGTTTTTCCCCTTTGGAATGAGAGGAATTTGCTAATTACATATCTGCTAGTCAAGGCAGGTTTGAGGAGAAGAAAGTGAACAAAATCAGGATTAAAAGACTAGGAAAAGAGTTCTGCCCCTCATTCTTTTCCAAAATTAGCTTTAGAAGCAAACTGCCAAGTGGTTAAGGGTTCTGGATGAAGTTCTAGTTAGTATATTAACCCTCACAACAACAGCATTTTCCCATTACTTCATTAACACATCCTCCTCAGGGAAGAAGTGTGTTTACTGTGTTTATTTACAGATGCAGACTGACTTTACACCCAATCTACTTGCACAAGCACATACTGCTGAAAGCTACCAGAATAAAGCAACACACCAGGAGGCTGTAACTGGCAGAAGGACTCCACAGCAACTCAGGAGAGAAGCTGGATGTCACTGACATGGGAACAAACAGCTAACCAACCAAAGCTCAATGCCTGATTATCTATTGCTACAGATACAGCCTTTTCCTGCAGCTATAGAGCCACAGCATGGCTTTTTGTCGTTGATGCATCTTAACTTTGATAACAAAGCACTGCACACCAAGAATTGGCTCCTTCATCTGCTTTTTAAATGGAGATCCCTAACAATTTCTGGGACAAAAGAAAACAAGTGGCAAATAAAAAAGCTGCCTCTGCAAAGCTACCACCATCAATGCATGTGTGGGGTTAATGACTGGTTTTACTGGCTTTCATCTTGTGGGAATTTGTAAGAACCACCACAGTATACAGACCAAGCTGTGTTCACACAGCAACAGCTCTGCTCTTAAAGACAGTACTGTTGTCCTGCAGCTCCTCAGTGGATGCTCCTAAGGCAGAGCTGAAATGGGGTTTGTACCTGTAATGAGGATTTCTCAGGGCTGGGGATTTATTCTGCTAGCATGAGCAGCATGCATCCAGTTCAATGGGGTAGGGAGAACAACTCAAACTGGCTAATTTCACTGGCACAACTCAGCGTGTGCAAGTCTGGATGTTCAGAATACCAACCCTATACCAAGGGAAGAGAATTTCTCATCCAGGGGCTATCAGACAACATGATGATGTCTCCAGACTTTGTTTTTCAAAGGATCACACATTATGGTCAGTCTTCTGTTTGAGTCCTAGCTGTGTGTGCTGCTCTGCTCCTTTTGAAACTTGCTACATGAACAAACCTGCGTTTCAGAATGGCTACCAAATTCTATGATCTTTTTTCCCTACAGTCCTAAATGAAAGTTGGAGGACAGGTTAAAAGAAATAAACTGGAGTTTACAAATAGGAAATCTGAAGAGAACATCCCATATCAGCAGAGCACAAAAGTACCATTTTATAAATTACTTTATAAGCAACATCTTAGGATCAGCTCTGACTCTTGTTTTCTAGTGATTGTGCCTTCTACAGTCATACACAAGATCTCCCATTAACCCCCTGGACTATTTTTAGGAACTGGCAAGTTTTAGTTTCAGGGATAGGCTGTAGTCACAGGTCTTGTTCCATCTGCAGCTGATATGGGTGAAAAAGTTTATCACTCCCAACTGCTTACCACCATTCCTTCCCTCTTCTCCACCTTCACATCTACCACCATGACTGCTTGTGTAGTCATTCCCCCACACTGCGTACATCTAATAACAGGTCTCTTCTAATCCTGCTCATTTTGAAAGAACTAGGTTAAGGAATGGTTTCACGAGAGGTTACACCAGCAGGGCTAAGACAACAATGACAGGGAGCTGTTGGGACTCTTCTTCATCCAACTTAGCTGCAGCCAGGGCAGACCAGATGACACAGTCTTCAAGATAACTTCTGAAGCTGATAAAAACGATGGCTTCACTTCATCCTTTTCCAGCACTGACCAGTTAGTGCAGAAGCCACACCTTCAAGCAGAGCCAATCTTGCATGGATTTTCTTTTTAAATACATACTACAGGAGCAAAACAAGTCTGGAATGTCCATATGTGGAATTATCACCCAAAAAGTGATGTGTAAAAGTCATTTTACATGAAACTACAGGTCTCAGCAATTTAATTCCCATTCCTAGCACAAACAGTAAGAGAAGCCATCAAGAGAACAAAAACCTGAGGAAGGCAAACAACATTCAGCTTTACCAGGACACAAAAGCACAGCAGTCAGGAGAGATGTCTGTATTCATAAAAACAAGATCTTTGCAGAGACACTGATACAGCTGAAGCCAGCAAAATCATTGAGACTAACAGCTGCCAACAAGATCAAAGACAATACAAAAGCATTGGGGTAAATACAGAAGGAATTCATGGTTAAAAATTGTTTCTGACCTGAAGGAAGAATAAATGCTGGGTAATTTCCTGTAATAGTTCCTCTTCTACCTTCTCTGGGTAGAATTTAGCCAAAAAATGAAAACTAATGGGATCTTCTTTGGGGATTTCTTGGTCTAAAACCTGTTTACAGATAAAATAAAATCAGCAGCATAAATAGTACATAAGTGTCTCAAAATAATATTCCAGGGGAAAATCAGAAAGCATACAATAACTCACTCAATGCAGCCTTTACATATTTTAGAAGAGAGGGCAATGCTGAGCTTTAATTTACTAGCAATCAGTATATCTAATGGTGATTGCTCTGTGATCCTTCAGGTCACATGTGACAGAAGCAATCAGACCAGAACAAACTTCAGTCTTAAAATAATGATACCATCCAAAAAGGAGCTTTCATGTAACACATTCCCCTTCAGCTCCTGTGCTTAAAGAAGTAAATCTTTTTGTAAGAAGAAAACTGACACTTCGATATTTTGTTTCCTATACCTTTTTGTCCATCTTTAACCAGGTGCACATTCCTTTTATTGTGTACTGCAAGCCAAAGAACCAAGTCTCCCTTAAACCGAGTGCTCGGCACACCAGGTCAAACAAGTCCTTTCCCTTCCACTTCATCTAAAAGAGAAAAAGAAAATTCAGAAAAACAGGAATGTCTTGAATGAATTTGCTTCATTTTAGTCAGGCCAACTAGGCTACCATTTGCTTTCTCCTACGAACTCTTATTTCACCTTTAGCTTTTCAATGAAATATACCTACTCCTGTCTACAAAGGTGCAATAGCTACAATGCTCTACCTCCTCTTCCTCTCCTCCAGAGAAACATTCACAGAGCAGCTATAGTCCTTTAACCACAGCATCAAGGACTTTCTGAGCATGGGGAATGACAACTGTACTATTGATGTTCTAGGACATGGCAAGGTTTTATTAGTATTTGTAAAAATCTTATTCAATAGTTTATACAACTTGAAGAGACTGAGAGAGGGCCAGGGGAAATCAAAATTGTGTCAAGGCACAGGGCTGAAATGCCAAACAGTGAAAGCAAATCCACCTTTCACATACCTTAGTTATTTCTGAGGCACCAAGCCAAGCCTTTATGCTACTCTGATTTAAATGAACAGAAGCCTCTCTTCTAGAGTAATTTAGTAGCCAGGCTCCACCGACAGCAAACTTTGCTTAAAGGCTCCAGAATTCACACACGTATGAGGCCTCATTTTTGCACTGAGGAGGCTGCACATCTGTTTCTTCTATTCGGCTACATGTTAAAAAGATGATTTTGTCTATTTGCTTTGGTCCACCATGAAAAACTTAATGGGGGAGGGGGAAGAACTTTTAGGTACTATCTGGATGGAAAGCAGGAAATCATCCCAGAAGAACAATACTTAGGGAGAAGGGAGAGATAGCAAAGGAAGGAATACATTAAGCTGGATTTGTTAACAAGAACTTTGATCTCTAAACCAATTTTTCCAAATCCTTTATTTTCACTGATCTAGAATACTTGCAGGCAGAGCTGTAGGTCACAGCAGTGAGCTGCTTGTGAGTAATCTACTCTGTCTCTGAGGGACATAGTAAATGAAAATACTAAACGCCCCACAAGACACTCAAGTGTCTTATTGGAATTGCCAGTCCCATTGGACCTCAGTTTTCTAACTCCTCTTCTCCCAGCAACTGTATGTCTTCTTGCTTTTGCTGGATGATTAGGAATTAATCAGGCACAGTTCTGTCTCCTCAATAGTGCAGCCCAATTCATTTAGCAATTCATCACTTGCTGCATTTATTTTCTTCCATATTTTCCTGCAGTCATGATTTATCTATCCAATTTACCAGAGTGCCGTAACTACCAGAAGAAAAGCTAGCTTTTTCATTTGATCATTTTTGCCTTCTGCCCAGAGATACAAAACAGCCATAGCAGTTAAAAGAAATAAACTGGAGTTTACAAATGGGAAATCTGAAGAGAACACCCCATATCAGCAGAGCACAAAACTACCATTTTATAAATTACTTTATAAGCAACGTCTTAGGATCAGCTCTGACCAGAGTTCTCTACCAAAGCTGCTCAAGGATGTTGTGAATGCTCCATCCTTGGCAGTGTTCAAGGCCAGGCTGGACAGAGTCTTGGGTGACATGGTCTAGTGTGAGGTGTCCCTGTCCATGGCAGGGGGGTTGGAACTGGGGGATCTTAAGGTCCTTTCCAACCCAAACCATTCTATGATTCTATGATTCACAGTAGGTATACACACAAACAAGTCCTGCATCATGTGCTGGAATGCTTATGAAGAAAGCAAGCTTACTGCTAACTTAGCAATGTCACAGTCAAATGGATTTTCTGGAACAGCTTTAAATCCTGACCAGTGCTGTTTAAAAGAATGCATCTCAGCCTAAGTAATCCACTGCTTCTAAAAATAACAGATCAGTTTTAAGACCGTCCATGAACTGATAACCTGAATGTTTCAAACGTATGTCTTGCTCATACAAAGGTCAGTTTCCATCTTTCTGGCATTCTGCTGAGGACTCTTACCTCACAGCTGAACTCCATTTCAGCATCCACTGTTATAACTTTGACTTTAAAAGTCTTTGGTTGTTTCTTCTTCAGGCCTCGGATGGACATATTTTTTAGTTTATGAGGACAGCCACACCTGAAATCAAACATGCATTACCTTTAGGGCTGGAAATCCAGTAACGTTTTCTTGGCTAGATTCCACAGCAGGACAAATCCAAACTTGCAGAATAAAGTCACCTTTAAATATGCATTTAAAAATCAGTTTGATCTTTAAATTTAGTTTGCACCTTAAAATAAATTGCTCCAAAATGCCATTCCAGTCTTTCCTCAGACCTGGCAAACACTGGGTTCCTACAGCACTAGAAAGAACATCATTCAGACCTCATATTGCAAGACTCAGGGGCCTGCCTCTCACTATGGCTGAGGACATCTAGGGAACCTTCAGTCCCGTCCTCATGCTCCATACAATCACCCACACCCATGCAATTCAGCAGTCTCTTACAAGAAGACTCTGCAATGGATACAATACTTGGCTTTTGAATAATGCCAACAGAAATATGACATTCCTCATCCCTTTTATATATCCAAGCACAATTTCCTTTCTCAAAGGTCTCTGTGGCATGTACCAGCTCCAAATGCATCAGTGGAAGTTCCACTTATAAAACAGTAAAGTGCTACATTACACAGCAAACCCTTAGGATCCCAAATCCAACTCAGTCCTTTTCATTAGTTATGGCTCCTCGAGCCACTAACCTACTGAGTTTCTTTACAACCTGAGATCTTCATTCCCTTACATGATACAAATGCCAAGAATAATTGCAGTGAAATTAAGCTGAATTTACCATGTTCTCTTGGGCATACTAACTCACAATGATAAAAGTTAATTTTCCCAGTGGGGTTCTTGTGAAATGAATTTGATTTTGCAGAAGCCTACAGAAAATGCCTTCACAAATCCAATATTCTAAGAGCAACTGACTGCATGCCATCAAGAAAATTGATGAGACGTGCTATTTCCGCAGCCACAAGGGTTTTGTGGATACCATTCAAACCAAATGTTAAAAGCTGGGGTAAAATGATAGTGAGAATCTGCACTATGCAGGTCTCAGGTGTTTATTTCTGAGCGCATGAAATCAGCCTGTAAAGTTTTCTTCTTTTTACTTTGTAAAAATAACAGCTCAGACTTGCACAACCCAGTTAGTATCTGTGAACTATATAGGTCAAGAAGAGGCTGAGGCATTCTTGGTTTCCTACAATGTAAGACTATAACACTGTGGCAGACTTCCAGTCTCTCCTTAAGGAATTCCAAAATAAAGTTCTAGTTTAAACTGAAAGGTTCCATTTGTCTGAACCTTCCAGGATTTTATACATTATCTTCTCCCCTTCTTTGCTTCTGCTGATCTTACTCTGTATGTGCCCCTCAACCAGCAATTTAAAGTAGCTAAACAAGAGGTAAAAGGTATATGGAAGTTTTTCTTTTCAAATTGTAGGGAAGCTGAGGCAGAGAACAGATGAGTCAGTTACCAAATCATATGGACATCAGCAGCAGAGTTGAGAACACTTGAAAACAACTCAGAGTAGGGAACAAGGGCTCAGGAGGAAATTCATCTTCCTGACACCACTGAGACCAGTTGAGGAGTCTTCTCCGTCCAGTCAGCTCTGGTAAAGCTTCTGCTGAAGTCTTGTGCAGGCTGGGGCAACACACTTGGTAGAGATAATGGGCAAACTGGAGAAAATCCAAAGGAGAGGTCCAAGGGCTAGAAAATAATCTGTGGTAAAATGAAAATCAATGTTAGTAGAGAGAAAGGACAGGCGTGATAAAACATTGTAACATCTGCTCTTCCTGACCACAATGGTTAGAACAAGGAATAATAGGCCTAATTAAATTGCAGACAGGTTGAGAGAAATTCACTAATAACAATATGAGGATGCTGGGAAAGCGTAGGATGGAATTTCTCTCTTTCTGAACTTCTATCCAAACAGTGTGACAGTATCTGTTCCCCCCTCAAGAAGCAGGGAACCACATGCCCCTAAAGCGCTCTCCCCAACTTCAAGTGTTTTCAATTAGGGAAAAGCAATATTTAACCCCCAGAAAATTAACATAGTAGAATGGTGTAATGTGGCCACAGTAATACTAACAAGGAGAACATCATCTGAAGGCACCCAAAAAGCAGTAATTATTCCAGTAATGTTGTTTGATTTCTAATCTGCAAGCTGCAGCACAGCTACCAGGAAAATTCCATGTTAACCTCTGTCATTCCAAAGGTCTTTCCTGGCCAGTTTTCCTCAAAACCACGGATTTACTGTAAATAATTGTACCATTGAATACAGCAGTTAAAGCATGAGAACTACAAACTACAACACTGGAAACAACTCCTTCTGTTAGTTCTAGAAGAAACACCAATGGATGAAGACAAAGAAGAAAAAAGCCTTACAATTCATTATTAAGATGTAATTTGAAACAGCCAATTGATTTAAACAGGAACTTGGGGTTAGGGCCAGTACAGAACATTCTCAAAGAGTTTCATATGGAAAATGCTGAACAGATAAAATTGAACTGCAGAAGAATGTACTCATTTTCTCAAAATATGACAAGAACATTGGAGCCCTTCATTTTGACTTTGATGTTCTTCCTTTTTCTTCTATAACCTGGTTGAAATGACAATATAATTTGTTCAACATTTCCAATAGCATTTTTTTTTTCCTTTCCAGAATTTTTATTCCATGGAAAAGTACATTCTGACTCACAGTGAAAAGACATTTTTGAATATCAAATTTTCCCAAGAAATGTAAACTGCATTTTAATCAATAGCACTGGTAAAGAAATAGAAAATGTTTTCACACTGAATAGCTTAAATGAATGTCAGATACTGACAACATAAGCAAAAGCACTTAACAGTCAAGTTTTTAGGAAAATAACTTTTTCCTCAGTTATTTCCTAAGATTCCAAGTAAGAGGAATCTTGCCGAATAAGACAATCTGTGTTTGCAATCTTTTTTGAAGTGTAAAAGCAATCTACCCTCTAGATCCCTGCTAATAACAACACTTAACTGTGAATCATGTGCAACGTGTTTTCAAGATAGAGTTTCTGTCACTGAGCTCCAAGTGATTTATTTCTGCAGTTGCCACAGGGACCTAAGCTCAAGACCCAGAAGCAGTGAAATGCGATAGATCAGAGTGTGCCATAACCTTACCAAGTAACACATTAATCCAAAATAGGGCGGGATGATAAAAAGATTCCTGTCCAGCCAGAATCTGGGAACAGAGCGTTCAGAAGCTGTGAACGTCCACAGCTTCTCCTGCACCTTATGAAAACCACCAGAAGGATGATAAAACCTTTGCTTGATGAGGGGAACAGAAGTGCAGTGCTGAGGAATATAATTTGCAGGAACTAAACAGTCCTGACTCTGCCTTTTAGGGAGTTCACATGAAGATGAAAGAACTGCCATTCACCAGCTCTGACTCGATTATAGTCTTCTTCAGTCTTGAAGATGACAAACTAATGCCTGAGCGAAACATGGGGGTGCAAGGGAAACTGGGAACAGCAGGCAATAGCTGGAAGAACTGGCAGGGCGACTCTTACAAGGACTGATGCTTATCTATCACAGCGCTAGATGGGCAGTGGTGTCACACCACTGCGCTGCACGCTCTGTCAGTATGGGAAATAACCCACACACCAGCTACCACTTCCAGTATTAACTTAAAATGACAAAGAGGAAAAAAAATGAAATCAGCACACACACTCCAAAGCTCAATAAATTCACCAGGATTCAGTACATTAGAGACAGGTAAATACCCCAGTGAGCAAGCTGCAATTAACCTTCCCAAGAGTAAAAGTACCATTTACTTTCAGTTTAACATTCCCAAGGATGCTTTGCAGGGCTCTCTGCAGGGTATAAACACCTCCCTTCACATGGCACTTGCTGTCAGTGACAACAGTGAGCTCTTACCATCCAATCACACTTGGGTTAGCCACACTCAAGTGAAAAAGCATCTGTTTCCACACAAACAGAAAAAGCCAACCACGCTTTTTAAGGTGAGACCTCCTTAGTCTCAGCTGCAGACAGGTTAGGGATTAATAGCAATTGTGAGACCCTTCTCTTACCGCCCCCCCAAAAGCACTCTGCCCTTAAAGACCAGTACTGCATGGGGGCAGCAACTGTACCATCTGCTAGCAAAGACTTTACACAAGCTAGAAATATAAAACCCTTTGGAGTGCAGCGTGCTTTAAAGAACAAGGTTTGAGAAGTGTTTTAAGAGGCACCAATAGAAGATGCTTGAAGCCTCAACTGCAAAAGTACATTAACACAGCTCCTACTCCAATTTGAATGTCTCCTGTCATTGCTGAGGTATTCACTGCTCCTCTTCATCACAAATTCCCCTGACTCATTCTCCCAGCTCCTGAACTTTTATCCTTAAGCTCAGAAATTCATGCAAGCCGTTTGAATGCAGACAATACAGGAAAGCTCTGTGGGCTTTTTACCATTGTTGACTCACACTTCTGCCTGCGCTCCCTGCCCTGCCCAAGTAGCAATTTAAGCAAAGAATTTGCTGCTTTAAAATGGGTCAACGATATAAAGGTTTTTCCTTAGTTCCCAAACTACAAACGAAGTTATCTAAAGCCACCAGCTGGAATCAAAACTTACCTCACAGATCATTTTCTGAAAGAAGATAAGGAAAAATCAGTTCTTTTGAATCCAAATGTCCATCTTTTTCAGCAGGCATCAGTATCCAGCCCTCAGAAGTTCCGCCACTGAAAATAAAACCCAAGAACAACTTTTATACTTGATCCCCTTTCCTTTGTTTCCTATGAACTGCAGCATGTTAGCGCCCTCTGAAAAATCAAAGAATTGCTTTCCCAGGTGATATGAAAAGCTCTTAACCATTTCCTGCCTGGGCCAGCAAGGCTCCTCCCAACTTCTCACCACCGTAATTCACCCAGTAAGGCACTAAAATAAGAGAAACCCATGAATCTTGCCTTGGAGATCAGTAAGAACTGAAAACGAGCTTCCAAATAACTCCTTTGAGTGTATCTGATCTAAGGATTTCAACAGTGTCTTTCAGCCATACAAAGAACAGCCTGGCCGCACCATACCCAACCACCTTAAAAAGGGAAGCTGTACAGTGTTGTCCTGCAAAGTAAACACGATTCCCTACCTGCCCTCTTCTGTGGTGAGTGCTGATGGGACAATAATACCCAAGGAGCCTGAAAAGTGAGGAGCAAAGTACTTGCCCGAAGGGATGTTCGGAGCCTGAAGTCACAGGAAGAGAAACCACCAGCTCCATGGGCTGCCAGGGCACATCACCTCAAATGCAACAGCTGAGTAAAGACCTTTTCTTTGCCATTATTTAGTTTGTAAGGTGGGGGGTTTGTTCTCTTATATAGTGATTTTTCGGTGGGGTTTTTTTCCCCTCCATTTTTACACGCAGAGACTGAATTGCTGCGAGGGTGTGTATGAGCAAGGGCAACAGGCCAGCTCTCCCTTCATAAATGCTACAATCATTCTGTATTTACATGGAAAAACCTCAGTATTTGGCTCATCCGCGTAACAGCAGGGGGAAGAATACAAACCTCCTGAGGTGCCTGTGTGGCACCTCCACACAGAGACTGTGCTGGGAACCAGCTTCACTCTGAGGGTGAACAACAGCACCTCAGCCTCCTCTCCTCCTTCCACCACCCCCAGCCCTGCTGCAAGCTGTGTCCGGCCCTGCAGCACAACTTCTGCTGAACGCACACCCACATCAGATATTTATAACCAAAATCAGGCTGGATTGAGCTGCGTGAACCCAGAGGCCAGATGCACGGCAGGCCTCCCCACAGGCAGCAGAACCCACAGCCAGCATCCCCTCAGCAGTCTCCCCTAGCCACAAGCTCAGACAGGCTCCCCTCAGTCTGAGACATGAGGAAACCCCGTTTTCATCGTCTTTAAGCCCTCACTGAGCTACGACAGAAGCCCAACTACAACCCACACAGACCACCCCACGACTAAGAGAGGCGCTTGCCGCCTGCGCCTTTAAATGCTCCCAGGAGGCTCCGCCCCTTCCCGCCGCTGGCCCCGCCCCACTGCCGCGCGGCTCTTCCGGCTCTCCCGCTTCCGGCTCCGGTTCCGTAGGGCCCCTGAGGCGCGGCGCTGGCGGTGAGGGGTTGTGGGGCGCTGGGTTATCGGGTGCTGAGGTGTGGGGCGGTCCTCGGGCTGGAGCTGCGCTCTGTAGGGTGCTGAGGCACAGCCTGGCATCCGCGGGATAGCGTCTGCCCCTCAGCCTTGATGGCAGGGAGGTAGCTGAAGTTGGGCCTGGTGCGGAGCGCTGTGGAGAGCCGGGGGACGGAAGGCTCCAGACTGTTTGAACTCCCTCTTCTATCCCTTTGCTGTGGAGATGCTGTCTGCCTCCTGTCGTCCCAGCAGCTCCCTTGTGTTCTGAGGGTGTTGTATAGGGGTTTGCCTCTCCCCAGCCTGGCCACTGTGACTGGGGGTGCTTAGCCCTGTTGTACAGGAGGGCCTCTCACTCCCTGCTCCAGCCCTGTGGGTCACGCAGCTGAGTCAACAATGATAAAAGTTAACCTGAGCATTGCTGCTTGGAGCATTTTATCCTATATGAGTGTCTGTGTGTTCCTAAACTTTGCTTTTGATGTGTTGCAACATCAAAGCAAGTGTCATGTAATCTTACAAATTGGATAGAAGGAGAATTGAACAGGTCAGTTGTGTTTAACAGGACATAGCTGGGCAGGTCATTAGTCTCCATCAGTTTTAATATTGGTTCAAGTCTTATAATGTTTAGCAATCTCTTTTGCCCATGACTCTTGCAAAAGTGATAAAGAAAGCTCACCCTAATTAAATCAAATAAGGTAATGGAGTGTAATTACTTAGAGGAGTGAACTAGCTCAGAAGTGATTACACTTACTGTAGGTCAGGCAACTCTTTGATATGTCATTTATGCTTTGAGAAGCTTATTAACTTCCTTAGGTTTCATCAGCTCAGATAATAGTGACACACACAGGAGCAAATCGCTTGCTGAACCAAAGTTACAGGCTGTTCCCTGTTTGGGTTAACTCTGGTTATACCCAGACCTGATACACAGGTCTCTAGCAAAAACAACTGTTGGAGTGAGAGTTAAATTCCTAACTTCCCCAGCTACATGTTTCTGTATTGTGCATGTGGCAATTGGCATGATTCAAAGGAATTCTGTGGAATTTGTGGGGTAAGATCACATCTTTATGTTATTATGTCCATTTTTACTGTCATCCTGAAGTAATTTTCGCTGGTAATGGGAACATGTTTAGATCCCTTCTTATACTGCAAAACAAGGCTGAGGTAGTGCAATATGTGAAGTTTTGAGCTGTTTGTATCTATCCTGGTTTTCCAACAAAATGACCTAATTAAGCTGTTAGTCTGAAATGGAAATCATAATTTTGATATTGATCAGAAACTGATTTTGGGGAGGATTTTGGTTAAAATAACATGTTTGCTTGCTTGTTCCCAGGCGCTGGATGACCATACCTAAACAATGTCTGTACCACGTGGAGCTGTCCATGCAAAATGGATAGTAGGGAAAGTAATAGGAACCAAAATGCAGAAAACTGCCAAAGTGAGAGTGACAAGGCTTGTGCTAGATCCATACTTGCTAAAGGTAAAAGCTGGTTAACAACTTGTCTTTCATGGTAATTTTTGTTCTGTCTGGAGGAATGTTGCATTGATTTGACTCAGGCTTTTTGATAGCTCTTTACAAGGCAGACTCTTTAAGGAACATGCTTAATGATTGTCAATTGTGGGGGTGACTGCAAAGGGTGACAAGCAGTGTGTTGTGAGGGCACTTCCTTACGAATTACCTGCTAAATGTGTTTCTTTGAAGTGCTTTGTTAATGCACTTCGTTTGATCTCAGTTGAGAAGTTTTTGTTGTTTCACGCTTTGATTTTTCATATTGAAGTATGCTTTGATTTGGAAAGTTGACATTAGTCACTTTTACAGTGAATTTTGTAGCAGTTTTCCTATATGCATCATTGTAAGCATAGCTAGTATTTGAATCTATACTGTGATGTGCTATACTAGCTTTGTGTTTATCACGTCTTGTTAATGCATTTTAAACAGGGAAGTTAAAATTACTATCTTCTCCATTTTTAGATACAGAAACCTTGGTACCTATGGGTGGAATAATTTGCCTTTGCTCACCAGAAGGTTAAGGGTAGAGTCAGGATTAGATAATCAGCCCACTACTTTATGCAGTAGAAGAACCTATTAATTTCTTTCTTAAAAGAAAGGTTCTGAATTCTGCCACTCCAGTAAGAATAAATACTGAATTTTTATATGAAAGAAAACTAATTGAGCAAGAAAACTCAAATGACAAACATCAGAATACTGATTTCAGGACTGGTGAATTTTAAACATAGTAGGATGAGTAAAAATTAACATCAGTTCTTGAATAGTGGACTGCACAGGGAAGTCATTCAGCTTGGAAGAGCCAAGGCAACTGTCTTGCTGAAGCAGTGCTGCATCCTAAGGAGAGGAAGAGTTAACACAGCGGAACAAGAGAGCATCTAATTTTAAAAACTATATAAAGCTTTACTTCTTAGTGAAATTTAGTTTGTTTTATATTAACTATATATTTGCCAATTGTTTAATTTTGAAATCTAATGCCAGTTGCTTAATTTTGAAATCTAATGTTTCTTTTTTTTCCTTCTACAGTTCTTTAACAAACGAAAAACCTATTTTGCCCATGATCCGTTGCAGCAGTGTGTTGTTGGAGACATTGTTCTTCTGAAGGCTTTGCCTGAGCGAAGGAGCAAACATGTGAAACATGAACTGGCTGAAATTGTTTTCAAGGTTGGAAAAGTCATAGATCCAATAACAGGGAAACCCTGTGCAGGAACAAGATTCCTTGAAAATCTGTCAGATTCGGAAAATCTGACAGAGGCAGATACTACGTATCTCAGTGAAAAACTTCAGGAACTTAAAGTTTGCTCAACAGACAAATAGGGGGGAAATATTTAAACAGAGGGCCCTGCTGTTGTATGTTACATGTTTCAGTGAGATCTGTAGTCCAAATAAATAGTAAACGTAGTTGATTATAAGAAGAGATGTTACAGATTGATAGGCACCTCAAATCTTTAAATTAAAATACAGAGAAAACATGAGTTTAGTGTTAACACTTCATTTTGTTGCATGTAGTTTTGCCCTAAGCCTTGACAGTTCTAAAAGCCAACTGCTCACCTGGAAGGACTCTTCTGTATGGAGAAAGACAAGAATATGACTGTATAATGTTTAGGTTTGATGGGAGGGTTATATTATTTGATTGTTCTGTATTTCAGACAGTTTTTTGTGGTTTCTGGGATTACTTAAGATAATGCTATTAAACCTTTTAAAAGGAAGTGTAGAATTTTAAAACCAGCTACCTGCACGTGTCCTCATTTCCTCTTACAGTTGCTCATACCACATAGCAGTGACTTCCAAAATCTCTAACTCTCAAAACCAGTCACTTGCCTCTATAATGGCAGTAAGGCGAGAATAAAAACTTTGGGTAGCTTAGCATGCTTGCCTTTGTAACCTGTCCAAAGGAAGTATTTAGTTCTGGGAGAGATGGGTCTCTTTGAGCTGCCAGCAGGAAAGAGAAGCTGATGGGAGTACAAAGACAAAAAAGCAGATGTAAAGATGGTTAGATTTAGTCTTGCCAGAAAAGCTAATTAAAACAACACATTCTGGGAGAGATACAGGTGCTGATTTGTTGCTTACTTTAATATAAAACTAGAAGGCCTTAGCAGTTAATGATTAAAGATAACTTTATCCTGCTACAGCTTTGGAAGTCTTGTGTCCTGTCTTCCAGGACATAAAACCAAGAATGTGTGGCTGTTCCAGCCGCTTAGTGTTGCCAACTCTGTTCAGATCTAAAGAGGCATCTGCCTCAAAATGCAGCACTGTGGGGACAGCATTTCATGTCCCTGTATGGAGAGGAGAGTGGTATATCAAAGCTATGAGAAAGCCTTTTTGAAGCATTTGTCTGTGGAATTGGTCTTTGTTTAAGATCAGAAGTTAAACAAGGTTTATCTGAACAGACTTCCTCTGACCTAAAATATCTTTCTTTAAGAAACTGAGCCATATTATGCTGGTAGTTGTGTTCTCTTTTATTATTTGCCCTTCAGTTTCCTTCACCTGTATGAAATCAGTTTCAGCTGCCTGCAGTGTGCTACCAAAGTCTAGTTGAATTCAGCAAATTATCTGAGCCAGAAAGAAGGAGAAACTTGCATTTTCTTCAGTGCTTCAAGCCAAAAAGTCCTACTCTTTGAATGCCAGTCCTCAAATCCTGTCCCAGGATGAGAAGACACTTCAAATTAAGTAAATCAATAATGTGAACATGGTCTCTGACTTTGAAGAAGTGTCTTAAACATATGGCTGTAGGTTATTGTTGTTGGTGTATATGTTGAAGTGGTTTAGGTTGATGCAAATGACTCGGTAACTGTAGCTGGCTGACTAAGGTGCTTGTGGAAGGAAATCTGGGCTCTGACTTCAGCTCCAGCGAATGTAAAATGTGAAACTCCATCCCTAGCAGAGATTGAGAGAAATGCAACCCAGACTGGAGCACAGCCCTGGGCTGTGGGAAATACACTGAAGTTGTATCTGAGCAGGCAGTAAAGGAGCTTAATCCTTAGAATTTGGGATGTGACTGCTAATAGCTAGATGTATAATGCTTATAAGAAATACAAATAGTTTCCTGTTTGGTTTATGAGTTACATCTACATATAATTGCGGAAGTAAATCATTCCCTATATCTGCTGTGATTTTTCTTGATTAGCTGTTGAGATATCACTCTTGTTTGAAGATTGCTCAATCACAGAAGGCTGTATGTGGCTTCCCGTTTACAGGTAGGCTCTTGGAGGGCTGCTCCAGAGCTCAACATGTGGTTAAATGTACATAGCCTTAACTTCTTTTTTAAAAGAATGATGGCAACTGTAGGTTAAGCTGGCTTTAGAAGTCACCACAAGCATTGTATTTCAGTGATGTTAAAGCACATCGGGGTGGCTCTGAGTGCTGATAATGGAAACAGTGGTGATGTGATTATGTGGGTGCTCTTCAGGAAGACAAGGTTTGCTCATTAACTTTTCTGTGTTTATTGGCTGGTTGCTTTTAGAACTGACCTTTAACTACTAGTCTAATTACAAGTTTATATTTAAAGCTATTTAAAGGTTTGATGCTAGTACCAATTACACACA